>JBCEWC010000613.1:0-52728 GCA_038996855.1 Solanum aculeatissimum | reverse complement strand
TTATTTTGAATTATTAAAAATTCGAAGAAGCTCGATGATTAATTTATGTCGTGGAGGGTCAAAATTGGGTGTCAACATCTGTAACCATGAAAATCCTCACTTTTTGAAACCACCAATTTGATGGTATCCCATGGTTCTCTTATTTTTTTCCCAATTATACCCTTATTTAAAATTTAAATAATTTTATTTTATCCTTTATTCTTTATTAAATTTTACCCTAATATATGTATTGTTTTTGTATTGCTTATTTTCCTCCTCATCAACTTTTGAAACTTCTTTCTCGCCTCTCGTATTTTCTTTCACATTTTAGTCTATTTTTTTAGATTCGTTTTTTTAAAAGTTCTTATTTTTTTTATTTTCTTGTATTGTTTGTATGGATTGAAGATATATTAGCTTGTATGTTTCCCTACTTGATTATATGTATTTATTTTAAAAAATTATTTAAAAAATATTGA
This sequence comes from Solanum aculeatissimum, assembly GCA_038996855.1. NCBI lineage: Eukaryota > Viridiplantae > Streptophyta > Magnoliopsida > Solanales > Solanaceae > Solanum > Solanum aculeatissimum. The sequence goes on along the minus strand of JBCEWC010000613.1, from coordinate 52,273 downwards.
TAAATTTAATATTTATAATAACTAAGAATACTTTGTAAATTTATAAGTTATGATATAATATCATACAGTTAAATCAAATAACAAATTATCATTAAATAGTAATAATACAGTCTATCTAAACATTAAGTAATATTATATTATACGATACATACCATATCATACAGTAGCATACATACATTATGAAACCATCCAAACAAGCTCTAAGGGGGTAAACACATTCTATCTTGCTATTTTAAGTAACTTTGGATGATATAAATAAAGGAGTCTCTTTATTTTCAAGAGTCAGCAAGGGCAGACAAAGGATCCACTGGGTAGCGGTGAGTTCCCTTTTTTCTCTCTACACTGAATTTCTTCCCATACAATTGTTCTCGTAAAAGTTCAATCTTTATTTTGCAGATCGCAATCCCTGTTCTTCGTCAGGTATCTCTCTCTTGCTATGTCTAAAAAAGGAAAACTTTGTTGATATCCAATGATTCTGCTTTGGGAATTTCCCAAAATTATGTCTTTTTAAGAAATTTAATTATGTTGGTCTTTCTTTTTTACTCTGGCGTTTCATCTGAATCGCAAAAAAGGAAAGAAGGGAAATAATTTTTCTAGTTGAGTTCTAGGGTTTCGGATTTGGGGAAATTTTATGCATTTGAGTTTGTTTTTTGTTTTGGGTGAATCTATATGAATTTTGGGTTGAATACGGAATACCCTTTTGTTATTTTTTTGTTTTTCCTAGAAAATTCCTTTTTAATGTTGGAGATTTGCTCGATTTTTCACACTTGGTTCTGTTTCCAAATATGCGTATATCCTGGTTTATGATTATTTAATGGGCGCTTGATGAACATGGCTTCATTATTTGAGGTTATTCTATTTCACTTCTTGGAATGTTATAAGGGAATTTTCTGAAGTTTGATGCTGTTTATGGTCTGATGTACTTTTTTCTAGTTGTGACTGGGATTCAAATAACTGGAGCAAGTTTTTGCTTAGAGTTTGATTCTATATTTCGTGAACTTGCAAGTTGCATCATGCTGTGTGTTGTGCTCTTCTCCAAATTTGAAGGCAATAGTTAATGGATTATTTGATGGGTTGTTCTTATTCACATTTGTTTGATGCGTCGTCACTTTGGAAGTTAACAAATCTTCAGTGAGATAAGAACACAAGTCCCGGCTTACAGCTTACCTTATATTACAAAACATGCAGACAGAAGGAATAAGGTCATAAAGGTGGCACAAGTAATTCCCTGGAATAAGATAGAGTGACTAATTTTGGAACCAAAATACTTGTGCGTGTGTGTATGAGAGAGTGAGAGTGTGTATGGCATGCAGATGTGTCTCTTAATTCTTCACTTCTTCTGCTTTGAATAGCTCTTTTTTTTCTTTTTTGCAAAACACTTAATACTGTGTCAGATCAGCACAGCCATTACTAGCATCTTCTCTGATGCTATCATGGTGCATTGAAGTAAAGTAACTCAAATTTGATGTTTATTATTCACCGAAATGGAACCAGTTAATACAGGATGAAGAAGAACAGTGTCACACTTCATATTAATAATTTGCCTCATCTTCTTGTTGCTTATTTGTGTTAATTTGTGTCTTGCAGTTGCTTGAGCTATGGGGAAGAGGAAGTCGAAATCAAAGCCGCCTCCAAAGAAGAGAATGGACAAACTTGACACTGTCTTCAGCTGTCCTTTCTGTAGCCATGGCACTAGCGTTGAATGCCGCATGTAAGTTAATTATGTTAACATTTCTGTGTCCAAGTTATTTTTCTGCTTATCCATCGGGTAGATTGCACTGTTCTCTTCTTATCCGTGCATCATTTTAGACATTTTTTCTGTGGGATATCTAATTGTGATTCAATACTAGTATATATTACCTTTATGTACTTTTTCCTTTCCTTACTAGATCCTCTGTCACTTAGACTTCCTTAGAAGACCATCAATACTTTCCCTTGGGGGTTGGAGCTGATGAATTGTGCACTTTTTAATACCCCTCTTGGAAATAGCAGATTCTATGGAGGTATATTTTGATGATAACTTCTACATCAGTCCAATGAGGATGAGCTGTAGTCCGTACTAGTCTCTACAGGAGTTGCTTGATAATTACAACACACGCACGCGCACACAAATAAAATTTTAAAAAAAGCACACATAAGCAGTAACCAAAAACATGAAGCCCATCCTTACTCCAGCGTAAAATAGCAGAGGAATATAAAGTGATGTGTAGGATCCCCACTTTTCACGTGTTAAAAGATTCTACTCATGAACGAAAAATTGTACTTCTATTCAATTTTAGTTGGACCTTTATTTAATCTTGTCAATGCTCAAGTTTGCACTTTACCTGGTTTCCAGTGATATGAAGAACTTGATTGGGGAGGCAACTTGCAGGATTTGTCAAGAGAGCTTCAGCACCACTGTTACAGGTATATCTATGGTTTCTCACTTGTATATTGTTCACTGCATCTCATTCATTTTGAAAAAGATGATTCAATTGGTTTGACCTCATAAAATATGGGAGGACCAAGTAAAAGAGACGGAAAAAGAAACCAAAGATATTTCCTTTGATGTTCTACCTCATTGTTTTTGATGATCAAATCAATTATATGTTCAATTATAGTTTTCTAGATAGTCTGCCTTCTGTAAGATAAAAGTGTAGAAGATGTGCTTTTAGGCCTTCTGTAAGATTAAAGAATACAAGATGTGCCCCATGGGCTTTGGCTTAGTGGTAAGAGCACAACAAATGATATGTGGTTATAGGCTTACATTTGAGTTGAGTATTTGTTAAAAGACGATCCTGGTATCTTAGTGGAGGGGTCGTCTCATTAGCCTCCGAATTTGAGCCGTGTACTATTGGCTATTAGGATTTTTTCAATTATCAAAAGGAAAAAAGTGGACAAGCTGCATTCAATTGTTTCAAGTTTGTATTAGCACATTATTCTGTCCTTAGCCTGTATACTGGTGTAGATAAAGGTGTGTTACAAATCTAAAATAAATGATAGAAGTGTCCCTCTCTCTTACAATATAATCTTTTAGATGAATGTTACATTCTTCAAAGAATAGCTTCTTACGAATTGAACACTTAGGGATTTCTTCGAATGGGTTTCATTGTTGGCTAACAGTTCTTTACTTTTTTATCTTGCAGCACTGACAGAGCCCATTGACATGTAAGTTCATCTAGCATTGCTATGTGCCTTTCTCTCCTTCCTTGGTACCCCAACACTCCCTCTCATACTTTTTGTTGAAAACTTACAGATACAGTGAATGGATTGATGAGTGTGAACGTGTGAACAACCTTGAAGATGATGATGGTTCTTAGGTTCTGGGGAGAGTCTGCTTCAGTTGTGTAGACAGTAGCCTGAGATGATCTAAAGCTGACTTAAACTTGATATCAGTTCTGTTGATACTTGAATTGTACCTAAAGCTACGAAAGCCTCTTGGGTTCGATAAATAAGCTCCATGTGTGACGGGCTTTCTATGTTATAGTTTGAAATAGATGTCGTTATTATATTCTGAATACAGGTGGTGTGAGATTGAATTTAACTCTATATAATCGACTAGGTGGTAACTAATATTCAGAGCGTATTGATGCTATAAAATGCCTGTATACAACTTGCTTGGGCTATATGCCATGATCGGCAGTCACCCGGGAGCATGTCCTAGCAGTTCAATGAACAATGGGAAACTTGGTTCAAATATCAACTTTTTGGTAGATGGAGTTATAACAAGTTGGTTTAGAAACCCAGTTTAGGGCATTAAATATAGTGATCCCTAATTTTTAAATAAAATATCAAAGTGAACATGTAAAAGAGTTGTATAGTCAACCTCCAGCTTAATATTTAATTCGAAATAGTTTTATCAGAAACATCTTCGTAAGCAATCGAGAGTAGACTTGTAAGCGTCCTCCTTGTTAATTATCATTCTATTATCTCCCGAAAAGCCACAGTTAACATTTATTGAACTTCATAATCGTACTACCTCCTCCTTCCATAGCTTTGCTTATCCCATCTCGCAAAAACTATAATATGGTGCTTCCAAGGGAGGAGCTTGAAGACATTATTTAGCAAGGCAATACAAGCTACATTGCCACTATCAAAGACTGCGCAAAATATTAATTTGGTTGCCATTTCTAAATCTCCTTGATGATTATCTCACACACAAGTCGACCCACTATCTTCTAGGCTTCCACTTAAGTACTGAGTAAATATATTCAACATTATATTTTACATTCATGGATACTTGATACTAACTAATAAGCAGAATAATCTTACATACTACCATCCATGAATTGTAAACTTGACCGTAACAGCTTGTTTGGATGGTGGTTTGCCATGGTTTCATAATGTATGGTGTCGTATGATATTGTACAGTACTGTACTATACAACATTTGGATAGACTGTTTAATGATAATGTGTTGTTTGATTTGACTGTATGGTACTGTATCGTAACTTGAAAATTTACAAAAATATCCTTAATTATTATAAATATTAAATTTATCAATATTTTTTTAATAAATTTTTTTAAAAAAAATTAATACATAGAACAAGCATGAAAACATACAAGCTAATATATTTCCAATCCAACACAAATAACACAAGAAAATAAAAAAAAGTAAAAACTTTAAAAAAATGAACCTAAAAAAATAGACTAAAACATGAAAGAAAAGACGAAAGTCGGAAAAGAAGTTTCAAAAGTTGATACGAAGGAAAATAAGTAATACAAAAGTAGTACATATATTAGAGTAAAATTTAATATATAATAAAAGATAAAGGATAAATTAAAGTTATTTAAATTTAAATAAGGATATAATTGAAAAAAAAAATAAAAAAACCATGGAATACCACATAATTAATTAAACAATCAAAACAAACGTGATTCTCTTACTAACCATACCACACCATACCACCAAAAACCACCATCCAAACAAGCTGTAAATGAAACGACCCCTTTCAAAGCATGTAAATCTTCAGTTGCACCTGCAAAGTTCCACAGCGGGTACAACTCCAAACCATGCTTATGAAACTGTCATTCCTATGTAAGTCATAACTACAATGGAAGTCAGGTGAAACAGATGCAGATCAGTAGAACTTAATGATCATTCGTTTTGGTCACTGAATCCAACACCGAAACCATTAAATGCATTCACTTTCATAACTTGGCTCGTATGTAAAGTGAACTGAACAAGTAAACTGGGACTATCCACCTCATCTTCAAGCAGTTAAAAATGCTCTGAGGTTAGACTGCACCAACACTTAGATGACAATGATGTATTGACAAATATATCTAGGGAAACGAGGGGTTCCACAGTTGCCTCCGCCATACAAGAAGGAAACAAGAACCTCCGTTTAACTCCAGCCACCACTGGACGTTGAGTTAAGGATGAGAGTGATGTATAATACACAGACAAAATGCAACTTATTTTAAAAGCATCCAACTGCTTATCCAGCCTATGTTATGTAGTAGCCACCTAGATAGTCAGGGAAAGGTGCACCGGTCACATAATCAAACCCTTCAATAGCAGGAACAGTTTGATTTGGAGCAGCAGGCACGTTAGTAGCAACATCCTTTGAGTTGGCCTTGCCTCTGCCTTTAACAGAGCGCTTGTTCTCCAAAGGAAATTCAGCAGAGAGCCTTCCCATTTGCTTTTGCAAATCAGCAACTGATTCATTTGTTACTTTCCCTTTTGGACTCTTCTTCCCATCAACAAGTTTCAGCTCCAATCTGTACAACGCCCATGAGTCATACTTGTTGATCTCATATTCATAAAGATGCCATTCCAGATTTTTCATCGGCTGTGGATCCATATAGTAGGATCTCTTCAGCCCTCCATAATCATTCATCACTTGCTTCCTAGACTCGTGCCAACCCCGCCCGTTATAATCTGGCAGTGATCTCTGCTTTCTGTTTCCATTTTCAAATGCTCTTCGAGGCTTATCAAAGAAAAGCCATTCCCTGATTGTTTCACCTTCAACAACTTCAAGGTCAAAGAGCTCTGCAGAAGCACAAGCAAACAAATTAATATCAGATTTTCATTTTCTAAAAATTAATATATCAGATTTTACAACTAAAACAAAAGAGGAATAAGCTGATCTTGTATATGACATTCAGCAATTAGAAAAACAGAACTGTCTTAGCACACTAACCTGGTGCATTCCAAGGGGACTTTGCAGTGGCGGCACCCTTACATTCTGGAACACCAACATCTTTCCCTTGTGCCTTTGCACTTAGAGCTTGGAAAAGCAAATTATCCTTCAAGCCAACACCCATTGGTCGAACAACTGGAGGTCTTCCAAGATAGCCTTCATTAGGTGCAAGAGCAGCATGATAGTCACTGCAGTAGTCATGAGACTTCTGGCACCAATCTGACCCCATCGCAGGTCGAGGACAATCCCAAAGTGCACACTTAGGTCCCAAGAAAGCAGAGGGTGGAGGGCTAATCTGAATAGGAGGCAAATCATCCTCTGGATGAAGATTTAAAGCATCAAATCCAAACTGATCAAAGTCTTGCAGCAGATCAAAAGAATGGTAATCTAATTGTGTTGCAACGCCAAGGTTGTTAATCCCTGCATTGTCGACCACTAACGGCGTACTTTTGCATTGATCAATCAACTGGTAACCTTGCTCCTGTAGCACTGGAGTTGCATTGAAACCCTGCAGAAAACATATCACTTAACTAGTGAGGATTCATTGATAAAATGCGACGCTGGTAAAAGAAAAAAGATTACAAGAAAAGCTAATTGAAAAAGGATGGTCCATAAGTGCCTAAAAGGAGCGACAATCATTAGAGCAAGAGGCTAGAAAAAAAGAAAATGTTGGCAAACAGATGATCAAACTGAAGCAAGAAGTAAAACTTCCAACAAAATGGTCAGTCATAACACAACACGTTATGAGGCAAAAGTTTGGATGAAAGCATTTTCGTCCAAGATACCAAGCTAGCTCAAGAAGAAGATTAAAGTGGTCATTAGTCAATTTTGAGCAAAAAGGAATAAGAAACAAACAGCAAATGGCATGAATAGATTTATTTAAGATATGTAACAGAGAGATAACTAAGCCTCTGTGAATTTTGCAAAGCACAACTGGTCCAGCTAGGACTACAGGAAAAATAGGTTAAAGGCCAACAGGAAAATAGTCTAGCTATCATAATCCTTTGAATACTGAATCCACAATAGAGCCGAATGGATACCAAGGGTACATAAAGTGGGCCCTAACTAAAATGGTGAGACAGTTGAATGATTGATGTGTAACGAGGGACTAGGGAACGCTGAATAACATTCACAGTTTCCAAATTTTGAGATACTTCTAAAAGCACTTTCTTGGACAAATCTCCATTGTCCGCATACAGTCACCGACTACTCCAACATGGTAATAGAACTTAAATTTTGTGGTTCAAAAAGAAAAATCATTTGGGCCGGAAAAACTACCAAATCAGAACTTACAAGCAGGGGTGTTTCACAGAATTCACAGAAAAACGAAAAACCGAACAAAACCAAAAACCGAATCAAACAGAAGAAATTTTTGGTTTGAGAATTTTGATTATTAATTTAAGAAACTGACAAAATTTGAATTGATTCAGGTTTAAAGCCAAAAAACAAAAACTAACCAACCCAACTATACAAGTACCTATTGAAAAACTGTAATTGCGCACGTGCACTCACACATGTATGTATACACAGGCGTGCGCACACAAATATATGTATATTTTTATATAAAATTTTACGTACATGTTAATCTCATGCACTCTTGGTTTGTAATATGGGTATTTGCCTTTTCTGTCTAGTTTAATTTTTAATTTTTATTTAGATAACAATAAAAATCTATTTCATGTTCTTTAAAATAGCTTATCTTTGAGTCCTTTGATTATTCATCATTGTTCAATTTTCTTGCACAAAAAAAAATAAAAAATCATTGTAATCATTTTTATTACGTCCCTTGGGAATGGCTAAATACTTGGACAATATATATATTCCATTTGATGTGGTAGTCTTATGTTGAAATGTAGTCAACCTAACATGTTCTTGGAGGTATATTGTCATATATTTTAAATACTGAAACCGAATGTACCAGAAAAAAAGGACCAAAACTGAAGAGATGAAAACCCGACTTAATTGATTTGGTTTGGTTTGGTTACAACATTTGAAAACTCAATTTATTTGTTTTGGTTTCCTTTTAGAGGAAAACCTATCCAAACCGAACCAAGAACACCCGCAACCTACAAGCTTCCCAGGGATAGTAGATCAAAGAAACTAATGACAGTGATAATAGATAAAATTTTATACAATAGATATTAGATTCAATTTACAAAAAGACACATGTTTCAGATATACCAAAATAAGCACCTACTCTGCAAGAACATAATACCTATAAATGTAATGAAATTCCACACTATGGTCTACCAGGACAGATACAAAAGTATTTCACATCTCAAGAGATCATTTTTCTGTTGATAAGGTAAATAGTGTTACTTACATTGGGAAAGCACCCACATATAATACAAGAGGAATACTAAACAGCAGAGAGACTACAAAAAAATAATGATTCTGTACAAATGACACCCAGTCGTCTATACAAATAGCAATATAGGAGTGCACAAATGGGTAATCAAAGACAAAAGGCTATTCCTCAAATGTACAAAATCATTTTTAATTTCACCAAGCGCTCACCTATTTCTCTCTCCATACTACTCACATAAGAGCTAGATGTGCAACCTCCCATGCCCTACGTTATCTTCTCCTGCCCCTAATCAGCAAACAGTATAACATATCTCTGAAAGTGTCTCGTATCAACCATTGAATCCCAAAATAATTCAATACTACCCTCCACAGATCCAACGCATATAGCACCAGCTAACATAAGTAACATTTATCTTATCAGATTCTCAGCTATCAAAATTGCTCCTTGCTGCCAACCAAGTAAAAAAGCACACCTTCCAGGACGCCCTAGGAATCCATACTGAGAAATGTGGATTTGTATGGAGAATCCACATCCACATGATAACTATTAAACAAAAACTTAAACACCTCAAAAAAAGGATGCTAAGTTTACATCTTTACAAAATCAGCTAAAAGGTACAAAAAACCTTGTCCAAAAACCTATATTCATATACATGTTGTGATGGATGTATGGACATATGAACAGGCATAGAATTAGGAATGACGACATTTAGGACAAGTTAGAAGTAGCCTCTATGGTGGACAAGATGAGAGGAGCGAGACTGAGATGGTTCAAGCATGTGAAGAGGAAATACAGGAATATCCCAATGCGGAGGTATGATATGTTGGCTATGAATGGTTACAAGAAAGGTAGAGATAGGCCAACAAAGTAGCCACTCTTTGGCCTGCTTTTCTATCTTGACTCAGAATGAACCCAAAGGTCATGTCCGACAAAGTTGTCCAACTTTGGATCTATGACCATCAACAACCAATGATTTTAGTTCAGAATTGTTGAATTTTTTCAGGTGAGCTATTGCATAAAATGGGGGTTTAAAGCGAGGGTTTACTCTATGCGCACCCAAAGGGTAGCGGCTTCGGGTACCCCTTGTCACCAAAAAAATTATTGAATTTTTTCAATTTGCAACAAAGAGCCAACTATCAACTAAGCTGGAACGATAAAAAATAGACACTAAGTCAAATAAAACAAAGACAAGAGTCTAGCAATACACAAATTAAAATGAAATCAGAACTCCTTACATAGATAATCAACAAACTGCATTCTAAAATGGATCCGGGAGAAGATTCATTCTGTTAGAAATGATACTAGTCAAGAGGGTATCGTGCACAAGCTAATTGCAAGGAAAACAGTTACCTCCTGAAAACCAGCAACATCACGTTTTTGAGCATCAGGCTCAGGCTTAGCAGCTGCTAATGCGCTGGTAGCATCATCTTCCTCCTCACCAAGAAGCAGCCTATAGAGGTCTGATGAGATACGGCTTCCTCCCTGCACACCATGTTTTAAGATAACCACTCACGACTAATATCTTCATGTGCATTAAAACTACATACAAAGGCTTGACCACAGAAACATACTTAAAACACCAGGATCCACAATAGCACACAACTACACCATAATGGAGACACCAACACAATTATACTTAAAAGTGTGTAATAGATCCAAAAAAATTGTAAGCATTTATTCAAGATGCTTCAACCAACCATAGCATTAGACATCACAAACACGCAGATAAAGATACACACAGGTCGACATGCAAATATCAAAATTTGATCACATTAATTTATGACTGATGTCTACAGGCCAATATCACAACATGGACATTGTGGACAGTAAAGGAAACTAAAACCACTTGGCACACCCCGCTAAAGGGACATAAGGTTGGTTCTTGCCTGCAAAGAAGAGGCAGGGGAAGGCTCATTGAGCTCAGCCTTCCACTCACGAAGCATCTGGTGGACCTGCTCTTCAAGTACCCCAGCATCATAAGTTCGACTTTCTTTCCTTGCAGATTGCAGGTTAATGAACATACCCTGCAAATCATCAACGCGGTTTTTCGCCTTGTCCTTGAAGAGCGCACTACTCTTCGAACCCTTCCCCATTCTAATCAAACAGAAGAAACTCCTCAATTCTTCACCTGCAAAAAGCCTAAACATTCTTAGCTTTAAAGTTACCGTCGTTATATGTCCGATTCCACCATCAAGCACAACACATAAGCCGAAACTAACCAACAAGATCACATTCGGGATTTCATGTTAGAAAAAGCAATAAAACCCCACAAAAAATACAACCTTTGCAGAGAAAATCAAGTATTGAACCCGAACTGAAATTCCCAAATAATCAAACATAAGTAACAACCACCAAAAGCAGCCCAATTTGCACCACCAAAACTCTCGCAAAACCCAAATCAGAAAAGACACAAATTCTGTCGATTCAACCAAAAAAAAGTAAATAAAGCGATCTTAACCGCAGAGAAACCATTTACCTAACCCTAATCATGGGAATCAAAAGAACAACAGCAGCACCACAATCGACTAAAAAATTCTGACGGCAATTTATACATATAAAGCAAGGTTACAAAAAAATGAATAAAAATGGCAAAAAAAGTAGACAATTAAGAACAAAAAGGCGAAATTGGAAAAGTCAAACTGGAAAATTGTCAACAGGGAAGATGAATTGGATTGATACCGGTTATCGGCAGATGAGAAAGGAGAGATTGCGGCCTCTGAACAGTGAAGAGAGAGAGAGAGAGAGAGAGAGAGAAAAAAAGAAAAAAAAAAAGACAGAAAAACACAACAAGAACTGCTTTTGGGTTTTGATTTCTTTCTCAGATTTTCTCTCTCTGGTTTATATATATTTCTATCCAAACCCTTGAGAAAAAAAAAAAAAGCAATCTACGCGGCAGTTGTGTTAATTATTAGGTTAGGATAAACTAAAATAAAATCCAACTGATACTTATATCGATTTTAAAAAAGGTAATTGTTACAATGAAATAATTAATTTATAATATATGTATCTATAGAGACTCATATTTTATTTATATAAATAAATAGTCAAAAGTTATTGAAAATATGCAATGACCATATAATATAAGTGTACATATACATAGTTGTACATATACTATACACTATAACACACTACAAAAATAAAATATAGTGTAACGATATATGAAATATACACTAATTATATATGAAGTATACAGTGATGAAATCTATCTTAATCAATTCAAAATTACTTCTAACTAGTTCCAAAATTTAGATATAAAATTCTCTCGATGTTTCAAGACTTTTAACGTAAATTCGCTTGAAATAATTCACATTTGCAATGTGTCAAAAGTTAGAAGAAGAAAAATATGATGAAGCAAGAGAAGAATAACAACGAAGGAGAGGAGGAAGGAAGAGAAGTCATTAATGGTTAAAGTGGAAGGAAGCAATGGCCAATTCGACTATTTTTGTTGTAAACAAATTAGTTGAGTTGTTCTTTTGTATAATTAGCTTTTAAAAATATTCATGTATGATATGATTTAATATATAGTTAGATTAGTATTAAACAAAAAAAAAAACTTGAAAAACCCAAGGGAACATTAGTATACATTATATTTTTTTATGCAATGAATTTATCACATTGTAATTTTTGTATAGAAAAAATTGAAGATAATTGGTGAATACTTTTTTATATATACTTTCATTTTATTTTATTTTATTTTTGTGTGTGTTTATTTTGTGGAAGTAATTAAGATCTTAATTTGCAATAAGTTATGACTTTCTAATGGTCTAGACATATTCATTATGTTTGACTCTTAGTACTTTTCTTTAGTGCGGTTGTGTTGAATATATAGATTAATTGAAAATTGAAATTTTTATATGCACGTGATGAAATTGGTATTGTTATGTTAGGTGAGTTATGTTGAAAAAAAAATATAAATATTACAAATACGTCAATAAAGAAGTGTGAAAAGTTAATTATAGCAACAGTTATGAGAGATATCGACAAATTGAAAAAGAATTGTAAAGATGTGATAAAAAAGAACAAGAGAGAACTTCAACACTGAGGACATGATCCAGATAAAAAGGTGTGAAAATCGCTAATCAAACTAAAAAATTAGTAGATAGCTAGTGTCGTTGCACTTTATTTGAGAGAGATAATAGTCTAACACCCTCTCCTCTTCCCTTATTAGAAATATAATTTGTTAATCACGTAATTATTTATTCATCAATATTTATTTACTTAATTTATTTTGTATCTTATTATTTGATGTTATGTTTTTCTTGCAAGATTGCTTTCAATTTTTTTATTATTGAAAACTTTTCCTCTACTTCATAAAAATAGAAATAAAATCGTGATATATTTTATTATTTTAAAACTCTACTAGTAAAATTATGTTGCTATATTATTATTGTAAAATCCTTGGGTTGATATTAGACCATCATGATCTCTTTGTTATATTTATGCCTAAAATGATACCACTTAACCAAACTTGAATAAATTCCTCATATTGAGTAGAAGCTTGTTTTAAACTACTGTAGTTTTTTCACCAGCGACGACATATTTTTCGGAATGAAAAAAGAAAGAGAGAAGTACTAAAAATATTCTTAAACTTGACATGAATTATTAGTTTCGTTCCTAAACTATTGATAGGCTTAAAAACACCCCGCAATTTGGTGAAGTAAATTTAAATACACACTCAAACTTAGCACGAATTACGTCCCTAAACTATTGATAGTCTTAAAAACACTCCTCAACTTGGCGAACCAAGCTTAAATACACCCTCAAACTTGGCACGAATTATTAGTTTCGTCCCTAAACTATTGATAGGCTTAAAAACATCCGTCAGTTTCATGTTTCTGTAACTTATTAAATTTTGATTTGAAATTTTGTAGAGCTTCATTAGCTGTCATATTTTTACAATCCCAAATTCTTATGAGATCGTCATCCAACTATGAAATTTTTAACATTGCCAGAAGTCCACATTGACAAAAAAATAATCATAAACAAAATAGGAAAAGAAAGAGAATCAAGCAATTAAAAATAAGAATGAAAAAAATAGATTTTGCTTTGAGGTCACCATTAATGGAGGAAAGATTAAATGGGAAGAAGAATGATATTCCAGTAGTTGGTAATTAAAAATTGAAGGAAAATTTTCGAGAAAACTAATGTTGATGTGATTTTTTTTAACCTTTCACGCACTTTAAATAAATTGTACTCACTAGTTATTTCATGTGGTATGGGAGGGGTGTATCTAAGTTTAGTTTGACAAGTTGATGGGTGTTTTAAGCCTATCAATAGTTTAGGTACGAAACTAATAATTCGTGTCAAGTTCGAGCGTGTATTTAAACTTAATTTGTCAAGTTGAGGGATGTTTTTAAGCTTATCAATAATTTAGGAACAAAACTAATAATTCGTGTCAAGTTCGAGGGTATTTTAGTACTTCTCTAAAAAAAAAAAAATTAAACAGGATCCTATTTGTAGAATTGATGTGGCACAAAGAGATTAGTCCTTTTTACCACACACTGAGAAAGTAGATAAAAGGCTTTGTGAGCAGAATCCAGATCCATCAGCAAAAAGATCCCTTTTGGTGGGCAAGTAAAAAGGGAGGAACAGCAAGGCAAGGAAGGCATAAAGGGCACACCCCACTATCCATCTTCAAGATTCCCTATAGGCTGTAGTCAATTCATGATGCCACCCATCCCTATAGGATGGGATTTGAACTGTACTAAAGGATAAATATTGGCTTTTCATTTGTATTACATTAGCTTTTGCAAAGTAAGGAGCATCTGGTCATAATGTCACCTCACCAGTATAGAACATTAGAACATGGCTGAACAAAATCTCCACAAATTTTGCATCCTATGATGCTGTCTCTTAAGCATGTGGTGTTAGACATATCTAAAACTCAAGCTATGGAACTCTTGCTTCATAACATCACAATATTGATCACATCAATGGAAATTTTCAAAAGATTCAACTTCATTTTCAGCAAGGAGCCTAGGCTTCTGGTTTACAGAAGGCATATGACTCTTGCCTCCAAAGAATGAGAAAACAACTATCACTTTGCTGCCAAAACTTCACACAATAGATCATGCTGGAGTCGGTGACTTGCCTTCTTCAATGTGAGAAGGTCTGAAATTGAACACTCCAGCTAGTCCTCGTCCCCTTGCCAGCTGTTCAAGCTCTTGAATTTTGCTTTTCAGGCTCTCCACCTCTCGTGACAATGCGTCATCTCTTTCCCTCATTTGCTGAGAAAACACATGAGGATCTCAACTATAGCTCAAACAAATTTAAAGAAGGATAAATTTCAGTTCATTAGAATAGCTAATAGAGGTTTTTGATCACAACTCATGATGTAATAGAACAGAAAAGGCTTGTTTTAAACAGAATTAATAAAATTCAAAGCAGCAAATTACAATAGTTGCTTCTGCTGCTGCAAAAAGCCAAAATGAGCCAGGTAAATTAGGGTGCCTTTACAGGTTTAGTAATAGAAACAATATGTAATTAAAGGGGTATTTGGCGCATCCACCTATTTTCTCTAAAAAATGTATGCAAGAGTAATGATAGATGTGGCACAAAATTAGTCCGTTATTTGGCAGATCACAGGGACTAGATCAGCAGCCAGTTAACCAAAAAATGCTCACTTTTTTGGATCCGTTCCATGAAATTACATTGTGATAGAAATAAGTAACCATAAACTAATTTATAATAATAATAATACTCCCTTCGTTTAAAAAAGAATGGCCTAGTTTGTCTTAGCATACAGTTTAAGAAAATAAAGAAAAAATTTCAATCTTGTGGTCCTAAATTAAAGTTATGTCAAATGTATTAAAATGTCTTATAATCCTGTGGCCTTAAACATGCCACGTGGAAGGCTAAAATTAAAGTGTTGGCCAAAAAGGAAAAAGGTCTTTCTTTTTGAAACAAACTAAAAAGAAAAGTAGGACCTTCTTTTTGAAATGGAGGGAGTAATAATAATAATAATAATATTTATAAGCAATAATAAAAATAGTTTAAAAATGGACCTTGTCTAACTAAACCTCCAAAGTTAACTCTTAACAATTATAATTAGTAAGAGATGCAAAAGCAGATGTTTACTGAGATAACATCACAGGAACAGCACACATACTTTTAGGACTGTTCAGTGTTTTTGGTTTTGGGAGATACAACAGAATTTGTCAAGACCAAACAAGTAACCGAAGAATTAGAGAGACTACCTCCAGCTCTTGCCTGCGAAGTTCCTCTTTTTTAGCTTCTGATCGAGAACTTCTTTGCACCTCAAAGTAAAGTGCAGCAACTGCAACCTGTTTCAGCAATTTAAGGAAGCAGCCAAAGCACAAATTAGACAACATAAAGGTGCTAGATGCAAGATACCAAAGCCAAGTGTTATTGCATCACTCCAACCTGACCACCATTATAAACAGACTCAACCAAATATAATGATGCCCTCCATGCTACACTATTCATGATTCATTACTGTGTCACTCACAAGAAATTGGCGAACAAAACAGATTACTATTGCACTTGAATTGACAAATGAATCGGATTTTTTTGTTACTACCTGCTGTTTCCTATGCTTCAATTATCACATTATTTGGTTTTTGTTACTGTTCCTTGTTTTCTGAATGCTATGTAATATTTTCTCTATTGTTTGCTATGTTCTTTTTACTTTTGTATTTTTCGTTTCAAACAGCTTTGATATACGTTACTTGACTTGAGGGTCTTTCGGAAACAACTTCTCTACCTACATGAGGTTGGGTAAGTTCTACGTACACTCTATTTTCTTTGGAATTACATTAGTATGTTGTTGTTGGATAAAACAACTGGAAGCCACTCATTCTAATTCAGATTGTGTACAATTATGAGATGCTAAAGTAAAGCTTCCGGATTTGTCCAAGAACAATAGACTTTCAGTGATCAAAATCAATGTCACTTATATGAAGCTAAAGATTTTTCAACACTTATATGAAGGGGAAGATTGTTTTAACTAAGCAGAAATAGAAGATTAGAGTAGTTCGAATTGAAGATGCTAACTAATCCTGTAAGCCTGAGACATGAAACCATAGACATGATAAAAAAGGATGGAAGTAAGAAAAGGGTATGATTTCATGTGGTAGCTGGTGACTGTTAGTGGTCCAAGGACTTCCGACGTCAACAGAGGTGGATGACAAATGCAGAAGAAGAGTAAATGTACACCTAACAGAAGGATACTTACCTTCGCTATTGACAGATGGCACCACTAAGAATCTTTCTCAAATAAACAGTGAAATATGTAGGCTTCCTACTAAAGACATCCCTAGCTTATAAGGTGCAAGTCACAGGGATGTTTTAGGTATATTTATCTCAAAGGGAGATATTACGGATGTCTTCAATATAGTATATAGTGTTCAGTATGACCTAAATTTGGCATAGACCACTCCTAAAACTTTAGAATAAGCAGTACTTAAAAGGAAAATATTGACTTTTCACTTGTTGGGATGTCAAGAAAGTCGCCTGAAAATATATTTCTTGAGAAATTTGAAGTAAACTAAAGTAACGGAAGACAAAAATCATGTTCTTCCATTTGTTTATGAAAGAAAATGGAGTTTTAAAGTACATTTTTTTTCCAAAATTGGGGGTAGGGTAAGGAGAAATGGGAAGGGGATTACAAGGTGGGGAATCGAACCCTCACCAACAAGATAGGAGTTCAAATAGCCAACCAACTGAGCTACGAAGATTCCCCGAAGTACAAATTATTTGCTTTCAAGTTTCCTAAATATTTTTCTGGGACTTGACTTGAAGTTAAGTCTTTCATGTAAAAGAGTTTTTCATCGCTTGCTAACTAACTGCCCATAAAGTGTAAATGATTATTATAAGTACAGTCCTTTCCATTTCATAGCAACAAAGGATACCTCAAAAAAGAAATACATAAGCACTAGAGCCGAGGGGTTCAAGTGTTAGTCTTGGTACTTTCCTTTTCCTTACTTAGCAATCCATAATAACTCAAAGAGAAGGAGATCATCACTACAACCCAAGAGTTCAAATCTAACTCATCCAAGAGAGCTGAAAGGGAATTCAACACACAAACTCGGTTCAAGACTTTGTCGCACAACCAGAAAGTGCAGTCAGTGTAAAATGTTGGTTAAACTTATACCTGAAAACTTTTTGCTCTAATATTTCAGAAAATAAAAGAGAAAATATGGTAGTGTTCATCAAGCAGTATTATCTTTGACAACCCAATAGTGTGAAATCAGAATTGTGAGGAACAAAAGGTTAGGCCATCTAATTTTAAGTCAATGTAATGGGCTATAAAGGATACTATTTGGACAAACATCCCAAAGAAACTGATGAGAGACCCTGGACTGGGAAATTTTTCCCATATCTTCCGTTCCAACCATCAGTACACCAAAATGTTGTTCAATCAACACACTTCCAGCATTGATATAGTCTTTAAAGTGGGTATTCAACATGGTATCTTTAAGTTAGAGGAGTTTTCAGACAAAAGGACTTTCTTTTCCTTCTTCCACAAGCAAACAATTTCACAAATATAAATAACTCCAAAAAAATCATTCAACTGAGGTCCGTCATAAGAAAGTCTCAGATCAATTTGGTGTTGACAGCACTTATCATAATTCATAGGAACTACTAAGTTTCATACAGATCACCCAAAGCAATATGCTTCAATATTGTGATGATCATGTAAAATTAGTCATAAACAATTGTTTAATAGCGGTTGATTTAGGAGCTACTTGCTCATGCATGATCAGTCAGAGCAATACTCGTACATGAATACATCAATACTGCAGTCAGAGTGAATATCATGTTTTAAATGCACAAGAATTCAAACCTTAGGGCTTAGAGTAGTTAGCAAAGTGTATGCTCTTATCAAAACAATAATGATATGGGTCAGTTAACAAACAGAGGAAGCTTAGATAACTATCTAGACATATTATTACAGAGACAAGTGGGAAAATTGGCAATACCGAAAAGACAAAAGCCTCCCCTAGAAGGTCAACAGCAGCTTGAACAGCCTTTTCTTCATCCAAAGGCCGTATTTCCACATTGGTTGCATGACCATATAACCGCCTCTGCATTGTTGTTGTCATCCGGTGGTTTGCCTGCTTCCACCAATGAATGTGTTCAAAAGATGAATTTGAAATGCTAATTGTATTCAAAAGATTATCATACGAAGGAAAAAGTTTCTGATATATGGGTATTTGCATCTACAAACAAAGCATAAATAGCTGAAATAATGCAGTGAGGCGTAATAAAGTGAAATGCTCAGAGGAATGCAAGAGCATTTCTTGCTGCACTACTTAGGGGTTTAAAGAACTAGAGAGCAAGAAAAGTGTGTGGACTTATTAAAAGTAAAGAAGCACATGCATCAATCAGCTATTAAGAGATGACAAACACTTTCCCCTTGGTCAAACTGCACAAAAATTCCTCAAGCAGAACCAAGTCACTCTTAACACGTATTGCAAGATGTAACCAGTGGATCATCCATCCACCTAAGTGAATATTACCAGTCCCTCAATTCAGAAACCAGAAGTGCTAAAGAGCAAAGCAAAATTCTCCAAAGTTATAACCAAAAACAAAAATGATAACCAATCTTCCCATGTGAAATAAATTGGCATCCGATAATGGTTCCGTTGCATTTTGTTTTGTGAATGAGGAGTTATGCAACTGCATTATTTATGCTCTTTCAATAACTCATGACTAACTAATTTCGATGCGCAGACTATAACTAACTAACAGGAACAGTAAAATTGTAAAAATCCAGGTCGTTCACATGACATAAAACTTAAGCTCTTGTCAATTAAACTTTTCACTGCTAGAGTCTAAAACCAGCCACACAGCAAACTCTTTTTTTCCATCACTCTACTGATGTATAAGTACTACAACTATGACACCACCAGTTCGAATAGCTCCAGTTAGATTCTTGGAATGTGATAAACCAGCAACAAGAACAACCCTGCTGAAAAAGTACTAAGAACGTTTATTACGGAATTGGAATCTATGCCTTATGTGGTCACCAAATCTACACAAAATATGAAGTCGTCATACACATAAAAGTTGGAAACTTTGCTAGTTCTAGCTACTCCTAACCCAGTGATTCTTTTCGGGGCGGAGGGGGCAGAAGAAATGCACAATTTATCCCCTTCCCCTCTTCATTCTAATTAGCTATACGAGATTTAGATCAGACCCGTACCTATGTAATCAACAATTTATGGTTTCATCAATAAAGAGGATAGATAATTAGATATCGTTTCTAGGATAAAGGGGGATTACCTGGGCGATGCTGACGATTATGTTACGGAACTTGGGGTGCAACCCAGCTTGTTGCTTGAGCCTGCTGGCAATGGGTTTGCTCAATGTTTTCAATGCAAGTGTCCCAAGCTTCAATAGAGGGAGGACCATTATTGTATCAACAATTTCTCGATCTGGGTAATTCTAAAAGGAAACCAATCAACATTGGAATGAGTGCGTTCTACAAGTAGTTATTCGTGAAATTGTAAGTTGACTAGGGCTGATTTCTTGCAGAATAAGCTAAAACGCGTGTGGGGTTAAAGTGAAGGTTCTTCCATGGAAGCTGGAAGTCAAATACAAATGCCTATAAATAAAATTGTGAAGATGTTTGACCGGAGATGAACAATATTACGGATGATTCTTTTGACTTCTCTCAATTGATTGGTGGATGGCTGCAACGTCAAAATCAGAGATCTTGTCAAATATAAGTTCAAACAATTTCAAATAGAACAAAAATATATCTTGTTAAATTTTAACTAAAAAATATTTGTCAGTTAAATTTTTAGCTTAAAAATACTTTTCAATCTAGCAGAAATGGAAAAGGAACAAAACTGTCCTAAACTATCAAAAATAGAATAAAAATATTCTTCATTAATTTTCAGCTTAAAAGCACATCTTCGTTAAAATTTTGAAATTATCATTTAAAATATTCCCCTTTCATTAAAAATTCAATCTTAATTCATCTTCAAATTATTTTTTGTTAGACATCTGAGGTGTACAAATTCTTACGGTATTAAAAAAAAAAAACTTTTGTTTAGAGTTGAAATTGAATTTTCTATTAAAAGTGATAACCTATGTTGACTATGTTGCATTGCTAACAGGAACACAACAACTTCTATACAGCTTTGTAGGTTCAGAAAATTTGCAGAGTGATTTTATTGAACTTGAGAAACCGACGTTCAAAGATGAAGAAGAAGAAAGCAATGATGACAACGAGAATGAATCAATGTTATCATTCACATATCAATTTTTTGAGACATTTGCAAGTGAAGTGACATACTCTTTCGATACGAAAAGGATAGTCTCAGATTAATATCCGAGGAGAGAATCTCTTAGGTTCCTAAATGAGGTTCTACATGAATTGATCACATGACGTTTATCGTCCATGTGTCATGCATAGTGTCATTTTAGTTAGATACATAGAGGGATGTTTTTTTTTGTAAATTTTTAATGGAAGGGTGTTTTTAAGTAAAAGATTAACGAAGGAATATTTTTGCTTTATTTTTTATAGTTCAAGGGCATTTTTGGTCTCTCCATTTTCGTTAGAGAGAGGATATCTTTGAGCAAAAACTTAACAGAGGGTATTTTTGTTTCATTTCAAATAGTTCAGAAGTATTTTTGGCCCTTTCTGATATTATTTATATTTTTACTAGATCTCATAATTTATTACAATTGAGACAATTGCATCGAGTTAAATTTTAAAAGAAACTCATATAACACTTCATATAAAAAGACACCGATATTTCAAGAAGTGGTTGATCTTTTAAGAAGATGTCCTCTAAAACTTTTGGGACTCTTCGTTTCCACCACTAAATATTTCTAAAACATTTAGGGGATGTTTGGATTGGATACAAGTTATAATTGGATTAGTTATGCTTGGATAAGTTATGATGAGATTATTTATGCTGAGAGTAATTTTTATTATTTGTTTGGTTTGTCATATTCAAAATACTATTCATTACATAATTTCTAAAAATAAATTATTTATTTACAAAAATATCCTACACTTCATATAAAGGGACACTGATATTTCAAGAAAGTGGTTGATCTTTTAAAAAGATGCATTTTTTTACAAGTACTCCTTTTTCTCTAAAACTCGGCAGGACTCTTCGTTTTCCCCACTAAAGATTTCTAACACATTTTGGGGTCGTTTGGTTTGGATACAAGTTATGATTGGATTAATTATGCTGGGATAAGTTATGATGAGATTGTTTATTCTAAGAATAATTTTTATTGCTTATTTGATTTGTCATATTCAAAATATTATTCATTACATAATTTCTAAGAATAAGTTGTTTGTTTACAAAAATACTCTCCACCTTATTTAGTTTTTTTTAACATTTTCTTTGCAAGCTTTAGCTATTCATTTTTAAAGTAAAAATTTCATCTTATTTAACGTAAAAAATTATGTGTATGCATTTTCATGATTATGCCGTATGTATTTAAAATTAAACTTTCATCTGATTAACTTAAAAACAGAATGACCATCTTATTTAGCTTTAAATAAAAATTTCATCTTATTTAGCTTAAAGAATAAAACATTCATCCCATTTAGCTTGTAAATAAAACTTCCATCTTATTTAACTTAAAAATAAATTTTTCATTTAAATTTGTTAAAGTAAAAAAAATATTATTAAAATTTAAAGTTGCCTACATTTTAATTGATATATAAAATATAATTTTTAAGTGAGTAATAATCTATTTAATTAAAATTATGTAATTTAATAGTGGGGGTGAACATTTTAAGAGAATCAAAATATAAATAAACTTAAGTATTAGACAAATAAGTTTAACTTATAATATATTCGTAAATACAGATTGTATAATGTAATTTTTAATAGAAAAATATATAGTCATAAAAATATCAATTAATTAATGTTGTGAATGTTATTATAAATATTATTAAAAATTATGTCAATAAATATGAATATCAAAATAGTGTATAAACGAGAATTAAAAGAGGGGTATTTTTGGATTTTTACATACTTTATTCCAGGATAAGTTATTGTGAGATTATTATTCCACCCTCAATGGGAGATAACTTATCGCAGTACTAATTGTTAATCTTGAGATAAATTATCCCAACCTTTACAACTAAACAATGAATTGAGGACGACTCAAAAATTATCCTGCATTAACTTTCCTTATCCGTCACACCAAAAGCGGAGCCAGAACTTTTATTAAGGAGTGTTAAAATATAAAGGAGTAGATTTACGAAAAATCAAGGAGTGCCAATATATAATATGCATATATAAAAAAATACTATTATTTAATTATCCATTATAATTTTACGACGACACCCGACACCCCTCAACAACATGTGACTCTGCCACTGCGTCACACCAAACGACCCCTCAATTTTCTTTTCGACATACGACTCCTTTTTTTCTTCTAATAAATTGTGAAAGATAATTTTTTTTAATAAAAAGCAAAAAATTCAATAATATTTTTAAGAAATTTCGTGCTTTTAATATAATATAAATAAATTACGAAAGAGTCGGTTGATATTGATATCAACATGTATGCTTCATGTCCATTACTAATTCATGGAGTCTATTTTCGTCATTTTATTACTTTTTATTATACTTATCTTATCACATGTTCTTTCCCACAATTACTCCTCTCCCCAACTTTCAACTTCCTTGTGTGGATTATATATGAAATTTATTATCTGATGGATTTTATTTTCTCCACCTTAATTTATGTAGTATTTATTAAATCTTGAGATTCAAATAAATTTATTTTTATCATAATTTTTCTTATATTTTTTAAATATTTTAAATTATTAATTATTATGATTAATAATATTTTTAAATATACAAATTTTGTTTAAAAAAAATTGAAGATTTTATACTCGAGTTCATGATTTAAAATTAATTTTTTTGACTTCTAAAATTCAAATGGTGTGCCATATAAATTGAGACAAGGGGAATAGTAATTTCTCTACTTCATTTTGTTTATAATTATGATTAAGAACACAATAGTATATGAAAGATAGAAATGATAAAGTAGCAAAGTTTATTCTAAGATAAAGTATTACCAAGTACGTGATAACTTGCACTAATCACAATTAAATTTGTGATTGCAATGATTAGTTATTATATCAGTTGTATTAGGATAAATGTCTAATGAAGAAGATAAGAAACTATTACTACAAATAGTTGATGACATTAAATTATGATAATAAGTTCATAAAAAAATTTAGAGTTAATTAACATGAAAAGTAAAGAGTAAAACTTAATTACTGATTTATTTGCGTATAAAATTTGTGCTTGCACGGACTTATCTCATCTAGTTCCATCCTAAGAGCTGATTTGGTCAGATAACAAAGTTATTTTGAGGTTTAATTAATCTGAATTAATTGTTTTAAAATTATTATTTTATTTTAAATATAATATAAAATTAATATTATAATTTTAAAATAATCAACCACAAAATAAAATATTTGGCGATTTTATTTTAATTAAACATGATATAAAGTTGGTAAAGTTGTTCAATTTCACATATATAATCCATGGGCATCTTTGGCCTTTTCCATAAATCTACTATCATGTTAAATCATTTTTTACTGGGAGAAAAGTACTTTTACTTCATCCATTAATAATAACTTTTGATTTTATTTCTTATGTTATATAATAAGTAAACTATACTATTTTGATTTTAATGTAGGAAATTTGTGTAGTTGAATTATTTTTGAAAGAAAATTGCGCTTAAACAAGCTTAATATAATATACTAGCATGAATTACTTATTCTAACGATATTTTTTGAAGTTTGATACATTAATTCATATTTAACTCACATAAAATAATACATAAATTTTCCTATAAGTTTTGTCAAGATTAGCAATAGTCCATTTTTATTTATGATATTAAACTCCACATAAATCATACTTAAGGAGTAGTTTAATATTGTAAATGAAATGTTATATTAGTTATGTGTGTATTGTATAAAAAATGCATAGTTTTATTGACGTGCCTGATCATTACACCTATTCACCAAGCACAAAACTATCCACGTCACCGATCCGCATCTTAAGCATACTATAAGCCAATAACAGCCGTCGATTGTGCACTCATTCAATCTGTAACCAACGCACACGATCACCTTTCAGTCCTCCACGTCATCGATCCACTACACTAAACAATCCCCGAATCTCGTCCGTCCATTCAATTTTGATTCATCAACGGCCAAGATCAGTCCTCCTCTTTCCCTCAAATTTCTTTAAATTCTCCCTCCTCTCTTTCTCCTCTACCATCACGTTCAAAATCTCAAAAGTTTCTTAAATACTTCAATTTGTTCAATCAAATCTCCCAAACCCTAATACCCAAATGGCTCGCACAAAGCAAACCGCCAGAAAATCCACCGGAGGAAAAGCTCCAAGGAAGCAATTGGCCACAAAAGCCGCCAGAAAGTCAGCTCCGGCCACCGGAGGAGTGAAGAAGCCTCACAGATTCAGGCCGGGAACAGTGGCTCTTCGTGAGATCCGTAAGTACCAGAAATCAACTGAGCTTTTGATCCGTAAACTTCCATTCCAGCGTTTGGTTCGTGAGATTGCTCAGGACTTCAAGACTGATCTCCGTTTCCAGAGTTCAGCTGTTGCTGCACTCCAAGAAGCTGCTGAAGCTTACCTTGTTGGTTTGTTTGAAGACACTAACTTGTGTGCTATTCATGCTAAGAGGGTCACTATTATGCCTAAGGATATTCAACTTGCTAGGAGAATTAGGGGTGAGAGGGCATAAATGTAGCTATTAGATGGGGTAAAAAATTGTTGGTGACCATTTGTAGTATTTCGATTCAGAATTTTCTCAATTCTGGAAATGCAGTTGAATTGAAAGTATTCTAATGAAATATCAGCACTTCTTTTGGAAGCATAATTGATGTTTTTTTTTTTAATGTATGCATATTTATATTTAAGTGTGTGAGACTTTACCTGCATGTGAATAATTATGAATTAGTTAAATGAGGCAGGTTGCTTTTACTGGTGCTGAAGTGCTGTTATATGTTAGTATTCATATTGCTGAAGCTGTTGATTTTGTACTTTAAATTGCTCTTTTTCATACCAATATAAATTACTATTATACTGGAATCCTTCATTATGTGTTTCTTGGAAAATTTGTTGCCCAATTTTTGTGTAGTAAAAGAATCTGAAGAACAGGAATGATGATTTTTACATGAGCATATAAACCTTAGATCATAGTGTATTCATGTGATGATGTTCATCCTATTATCAGATGTTAATCCACACTTTGATATTTAGATCTATCTTGAAGTTGAGTTTTTTTTTCTTTTTTGATTGTTGAAACAATCATATGAATCGGTTAGATGATAGGTGGGTCTAGAGCAAATTTGTGTAAATTAACTATGGATTAGACTCACTATTTTTTGTCTCCATTGTTTTAATCGTGATAAAAAATGTTTTGTGAGCTTATAATGTATTGATTAAAATGTAGAAAATAGAAATAATAGGAAACCTGCATTTTCAGATTAATGTGAATCACAAGCTCGTCTCCTTAAAGTGACGATTGGTATTCTCCAAATTTAGTGGAACAGATAATATCTGAAACTGCACAAGACTGAAGTTGAGGAAAGATGCACAAATGGTTCAACTGTTGACGATTATCTGCCATGGTGTGAAGACCAGGATTTTGTGGAGGTAAAGTATCAATAACTAACAAACACAAAGCCTGCCTTACAAGTGGCACATATTTTTGCAGAACCATCCAATTTTAATGATTATCCACTAGTCTCCCTTCCTTTTATCCCTTTTATTCTCTTGTAGTTTTGAATGCGTCATTTTAATGACATTTTCATGTACCGCTTGCCAGTCTTTGGTCTTGGTTATCCTGCAATATTGGGTCAGATCTCATTTTTTTTGGAGCTCTGTTCCTTCTCTAGTATCTGTTATGGAACACTCATCCTTTTGCTAATCTTTTCTCCATCTAGTCATGCCAATCTAACAATACTAGGATCATCTCATTCATCAAACCAAGCAATGGCTGGAACGGTCTATTTGCGAACTAATAGATTTGAGGTTAAACTAGAGGGGATTACCTTTAAGGCCAAGGAGTTTGAATCTTTATGTGCAATTGATTTTCTTTTCCCAGAAGGTAAGATTTGGGTTCGTCCACCTGTTGTTGGCCTTGACGTCATGCGCCACCCTCGTGATCCCACCATAATTTTGGTTCTATTATGTTTTGGAGTAGGTTGTCTGATCCTCAGGTTTCATTCTGGGGAACAAATACCTGATCCTGTCCTAAAATTCCTTACGGATGAGAGGATCCGTTTTGTTGGTTTTGGAATCCCAGAAAAGAAAGATTTATTCCCGTTTGAGGAATTAGGTTTGACTAAGGATAAAGTAGACATTGGCTATATTGCTACCAAGTATTTCAAAAACCCCAAATATAAGCAGTGTGAACTAGGAGAGTTGGCCCGCAAAGTTCTTGGAATCAAGAGAATGATAGGTCTTACAGAGGCTTCATCCTTTGAGAGACATGAGCAAATCAAATGCGCTATCTGTCAACTTTTTATATCCAATGTGATTGCCATGTCATTATTGACTACACATGATAAGAAAAAGTTGGCAGATGTTCCAAAGAAGACCTCATTTCTAAAGAATCTATCTTCTCTGCCTTTGTTGAGTGAAGGGTGGTTCAAATTGCCTAAAGGGAAAAAGGGAGACAAGAACCCTTCATTGCAAAGAGGTACAGATGTTCCTGTTCGGACATCATCAGAGGAAGAAGGGTATCTTGTTGATGCAACTGTAAGCAAACATAAAGAAGGTACAAACGGTCATGAATTACAAAAAGCAAAAATTGCAGAATTTACCTTCTGTGATGATTTTGCCGACTTTTGGGGAGATAAAGAAGACATCAAGGTTGAGGATGTCCAAGGCAAAGGTAGTGAGTGTAACTTAGATGATGGTGTCTCTCCTCGTATAAGTGGTGGTGAATACGGTTTGGGCGAGGATCTTGTCCCTGTCAAAGTTAGTGAGGATAAGTCAGGAGATGGTTCTGCTTATGGCAAGGATAAAGAGATTAGTGCAATTGATGATTTCAATCAGGATGTTTTATGTTTTTTTGCAAAGAATGATTCCAAGAAGGAAGCAGCCTATTTGTCAAAAAAGCCCCTAAAAGGGATCCTGAAATGCCCATCTGCAGGTCAGGAAGCTTGGAATTCATTATGTCCTAAACCTGATTCCCCTCTATCGGTGGACAATGCTAAAATTTCATTGAGACGAGCCAATTCCAAGGGGTGTAATGTTAGCTTTAAACAACAGTGGCAGTGAATTGCTGGTATACATTCCACGTCCGTTATGTCTTCATATTGTTTTCGTGTTTGTTCTCCATGTATTATTGGAACCTCTAGTGCCATCACATTGTACATTACCATTAGACTGGCTGTTGTAATGTTTTTTCATTATCAAACTTGTGGTGTTCCACCTTTACCAACCTCCCCGTGCTTCTGCCCAATCTCCTTTAGTCTCCATGGCTGTGTGAGTGGAAGCACTGACCGAGGTTGGAATTCATAACATTGTTTCTGTTGATTTGTATGTTAAAGCTTAAGTTGTTTAGGATACTTTTATTTATATGTTTGTGTTTAAATCCCTCCATGTGAGATCACATTCTTTTTCCTGGAAAGCTAACATCTTGCCAGATTTAAGTATTTTATCAATTCTCAGTTTACTTTCTAGTGTATATGAACTGGGAACTGCATTATTTTTCTTGTAGTTGCTCCTTTTAAAGACAAATATCTGACTCTGCATTACCATTTCTTAGGAGACTTCTGCATTGTGAAATAAAAGTCATTAGACATATGCTTCACAATTAAACCATATATTACACTCAAATTCACCAATATTCCGAATCTAAGTCCACTAAAATCATAGAAGGAAGAGTCAAGAACTCATGATGCAAAGTTCCTTCCCAGAATAGTAATGAGTAGTAAGTTGAACTCTACAAGGAAAGAACAGGTGATTTTCTTCTCACAACAAATAAAAAAGGCTGAAGATATGAAATGGATATAATCCAATCCAAAATTTGAGGAAGCCTAGTGGAGGAAAAAAGATCCCAAGTAAGAAAGTAGTTGAATTAGTCCCTGCTGGTATTGATTGGTCTTTCTTTATCATACCAATGATGATGACAAGCAACACAAAGTCAAGTGAAAACCAAACTTAAGTTACTCTATTTTATCTATAAGTCTATTACTACTATCCGAAATTAAAAGCAATTGGGCTTATTGTCTTTACCCTCTGGCCGACCCTGTCTACAAGTGCATTACTCTCTTTCTGTAGCCATTAAAAGTTTATTCTCTAGTTATTTAAGAAGAAATAGAGCAGGGAATTCTGATGAATGGATGTTCCAATGGCTAATGAATTGTTTCGAGCTCAGGCTCATATCTACAAACATGCCTTCAGTTTTGCAAATTCCATGGCTCTTGGTTGTGCAGTTCAATTAGGCATACTAGATGTAATTCATAGTCATAAGCAGCCAATGACTCTGTCTGAACTTGTTTCTGCCCTGAACCTACCTACTGCAAAATCAAATGCAATTCATCGATTGATGCGCTTATTGGTATACTCTGGCTTCTTAACTAGTAAAAGTATAGAATTGCTTGATGAAAATCAACAAGGGTGTTCTTACACCTTCTTCTAAGCTGCTTTTGAAGGGTGAGATCCCAAATTTGTCACCTTATGTTAGAGCAATTGTTGATCCTGTTTCGGTGACTCCATGGCAATCTTTGGGAGATTGGTTTCTAGGAAATGAAACCACCCCATTTGAGACAGCACATGGTGCACCCATGTGGGAATTCTTTAACCAAAATCCAAGATTCAACAATCTTTTCAATGAAGCAATGGCTAGTGATTCCCAAATGATGTGTTTGGTTGTAAAGGACTTCAAACAAGTTTTCCAAGACATGGATTCCTTGGTTGATGTTGGAGGTGGCACTGGAATTATATAGTTAACAATATTTTAGCTGCATTTCCTCATCTAAAATGCACTGTGTTGGACCTCCCTCATGTTGTTGCTGACATACCAGAGACAGAAAATTTAAAATATGTAGGAGGTGACATGTTTCAGTCAATTCCCTCTGCCTATGCCATTTTGATTAAGGTAACACGAATTCAGCTTTTGTTTACAAACTGCTGGCACAAGTTTTGGATTTTAATATCATGACTTGGTTGTTGGGAAATTCCTTTGCAACTTCCTGAACATATGGTTATTAAGTAAATGAAACAAAGATCCTAGCTTTGAGCTCACTGCCACCCTTCAATTTTCACATTAGCGGCGTGTTAAAGATATGATTAAATAAATGACTTTAGGCACTCTTTTTGTGACAAAAGGAGTACTATATAGTGTATGTATTTAAGGTCTATAGGTAAGAAACTGTCTTATGCTTTAGAAAAAATGAGTTAATTTTTGCAGCATGTGATGCATAATTGGAGTGATGAGGATA
This sequence comes from Solanum aculeatissimum, assembly GCA_038996855.1. Classification (NCBI taxonomy): domain Eukaryota; kingdom Viridiplantae; phylum Streptophyta; class Magnoliopsida; order Solanales; family Solanaceae; genus Solanum; species Solanum aculeatissimum. The sequence continues at coordinate 22,402 of JBCEWC010000613.1, read as the reverse complement.
AGGATAGAAATGAAGGAAGAAAAGGGCAGGTTCTTATCATTGACATTGTATTGGATAGAGATGAAGAAGAAGTAAATATGAGTGAAGTGAAGCTAATTTTTGATGTAGCAATGATGGTTGTAGCTACAGGAAGGCACAGAAGTGAGAAAGAATGGGAAAAGCTATTCCTTGAGGCTGGCTTTATGAGCTACAAGATTACACCTCTCTTTGACCTAAGGTCCCTCATACAAGTTTTCCCCTAGTACTATGTAAGAATTAAAATAAATTGATTGATGAACTACATGCTTTATTAAGTTAATCAATCAGATGAAATCATAGTGACAGGTAGATAAAAATAAGAGAAAATGGTCAAATTTGTAAGTGTTCTATCTGAATATATATACCAATTTTATTCTTGGCATGTCCTTTATGAAGATGAGTTTAACTTCTATACACGGACTGATAATTATAGGTAAACGTCAATAAAAGCCGAATTAGTAATCTGAACAATAAAACATGTTTGATACACTACTTATTGTGTACAAAACTTTTCATGTGTAGATTTCCAAGAACAATTTGTGCAGCTTTTAGTATTCCCTGTAAGTTTGAAATTGTTTCTCCATTTACTATACTCTACCCAAGGCCAACCTTCTAAACTAGCATAGATTATATCTTTTCATTTAGTTAGATAAGAGTCAAATGCCTAGTTTTAGGATTAGATATGATAAGACATTCTTTTATGTTAGTTGAAAAGGGGATGATTTTGTACATAACAAGACAAGTATCATCCCCTTTACCCAAGGATTGAGTTGTGGAGGTAAAGCTTAAAGCCCCTCCTCTTTTACTGTGATGGAATGTTATATATTAAAAAAAAAAAATCATACAGATTTAATAACTTTTGTTTAATAATTAAAATGGGTTTGTTTGAAGCTATGTGCTAGCAATAAATTTTAAAGTGATAGAAAATAAATTAGAATCACATATAAAAATATTAAGAAAAATTATTGATAAACAATGTGGGTATAAATTTGTTTGTTCCCTCTATTCTTCTCTCTTTCTCCGTGATTTAACGACCATTAGTATCATATTTCTCGAACTAGGATGATTTTAACCTCCTTTGAATTTATTTGATCTCCATGTAAAAAAGATTTTGTGGATCTTTTTGACTATTTGAAAAATCTGGACATATTTTGATTTCTTCTATGTGAATATTCCTATGAATTTGTGGAATTTTTAAGATATCACTTTAAGGAAATATATTACACTTTATATAAATGTGAACTAAGATTTAGGAATAAGTAGCCTCCAAGAATCCTAACATATAGGAAAGGAGCTGCTCATAAGTTTTTGCCAGATGTGCTACAAATTACAGAGTTGTTATATTTGATAAATTAAAAAAAATGTTAATTATTTAATAACCCTTATATCTTTCATATTTGGCATTTAATGCATATCTTAAAGCATGTTTTTAGAGAAGATAACTCTGCTGCTGCTGACCTCCTTATCAACGTGGGAGAAGAATCTAAAATTTATTCTACCTTCACTGATACTACTTTCCTACCTCTAAAGGTTAGAGTTTCATTGGAGATGGAAGTTAATGGGCTCTCAAATTTCAGATTCAAGAAGAAGAAGAATAAGTTCACTATTGATGCTCGTTGATTACTATGAATCTTGTTTAGTGAATAAAATTTTATATATAGTATCTAGCTACTCAGATGAGTCTCATACCATCAGTAGCAAGGATACTCATCAGAATACTCCTTTTTGTTGCACTCAAATGTCTTTAAATATCAACCTTCACCATGTTATTGAGGCTAAGATTTATGTCCTCCTCTGTATAATTATTATTGTTGGTATATATACAGGTTAGGAGTATTGCCTAAACGCTTCTGTCAATTAGATTGATGGACTTTCTTTAAAAAAAAATTGAAATACACCAATTCTGTCATTGTGTAAGAAGTTTTTGCACAGTTAGTGTCAGCACATTAAATGTTCTTTGTAAGAATTCAAACTTAATATCAAGACCAATTTAAGAAGAAAAAGAGCAGAGAAATTCTGATCAATGATGTTCCAACGGCTAGTGACATGTTCCTAGCTCAGGATATGTGCAAACATGCCTTCATTTTCTGCAAATTCCATGATTCTTGGTTGTGCAATTCAATTAGGCTCTATTGTTAAGTATAGTCATGATTGTTTCAATCTATTTGTCTATTCAGCAAATTAATAGTATGATTTTTTTATTTTTTTCAATTCATCTGTCTATCCAGTAAATCAATAGCAGATCTTCTTATCAATATGAATGGTCTACCAGATACAATTTTTATTCAAGAGTTAATGGTAAATTTTTTTTATGTATATTTGTGTACTATCTGAAATATAACAATTATTGGAATGACACATATTTTTAATTTTTGAAGTTATATTGTATGACAATAAAATTTCCGTCGAAAAAATAATAATCAAGAACGAAAAGTATTGCAATGATCGTAGTATTTTATTTGAAGAAGTGACTTTTACAATTGGTAAAATTACACTGAGAGACACTAAATTTAAAAAATTACAAAAAAAATAGCCCTCATTGTATAGACATGTATGGTCGGTGTATATTTGTGTATCATAATGTATATTTTGTGTATAACCCATGTATAAGTAATATACATTGTATAGAAGTGTATACTTTCTATAACTTTTGACAAATCATATTGTATAGTCATGTATAGTTTTGGTGATTTTGGGTGATTTTTTATGTAAATAAAATATGGGCTACTTTTTTTTGTAAACATTCTACTTTTTTGTGTATATATGTAAATTTCCCTTTACAATTTCTATGAATCCTCTGATTCACCTTTTCAAATATAAACTCAAGGGCTCTTGAGTTTGATCTTAAATCTTGTGAAGGTCTTAACCTTGATTTATAGATTTGATGAACTTAAACTTTATATGGACTTGTTCTTGAACTTGATCTTGACTCGTGCTAGACTTTTGGGCTTGTTTATTAATTTGATGGTCTTGATTGTACTTGAATTCAAGGGTTTTTGGACTTGTTCTTGAATTTAGTGGTCTTGATGTTGATACGTTCTTGAACTTGAATGCTTGATTTCTTGAATTCTCGTTGCTTGTAGAGAAATTTTCGACGTTTAATCCACGAGTTTGGACTTCTATATATAGTTACAGAATAGGAAAATTATGATGGAATCAGACTTTTTTCGACCAATCAGATTTAAGGTGACATGAAGCAAGAAAAGTGATAGAAATAGATTTTTTCGAGTGACATGATCTTTGATTGGTTGGAACACATCACTTGTATATATGACATGTTTTTATTGGCCTTTGAATGAGATGAGAATGTCATGTTATTTTGACACATGACATGATTCTATTGGCTTCTTTGTTTGACTTGGCATGCCACACCATTCGACACGTGACATCAAGTGACCTCTAGGATGAGAGGATATTAGGCCAAATAAAATGAATTATTTTTTGTAGTCCAAATAAATGAATTTAAACTTTTAATTAAATTTTATATTTTATTAGATTTAATTAATTAATCCAATTATATTAATTTATAATATTCATATATTAATATATTTAAATAATTTTCATATATAATTGGAGCTTTTCCCTGAAAGCAAGCAAAAGATTGCTTCAGTTTCAACGCTAAAAGACGAGAAGTAGAATCCGAAAATAAACATGAGGATAAGCTTTGGAATGGCACACCTTAATGTTTGAATAACAAGAAAAGAGGGCGCTGTCACTATTCTGAGTATCCTATCACAAAACCTATCCACATGTATTAGTGACGGAGTCAGAACTTTCATTAAGTCATCAAAATTTTAAGAATTAGATACATAAATTAATTAAAGAGGATTCGATATCTATTATACAAATATAAAAAAAATTATTATAATATATAAATAATATAATTTTTCATTAAAAAGTGTTCGAATGAACCTCTAATTTTAATGTGGCTCCGCCACAGCATCACAAGTTTTGTTTCATACATAAAGATAGGGGTGCACATGCATTTGATTTGAATTTTTTATGTCAAACTTGAAATAATATGTTAAAGGAAAAATTGCATGAGTATACAGTTTAAGAACTTATATTACCAACCATGTCAACTTTAAAAAATATTTATAAATTTAATATTTTTATTTACATCCATGTCAACTCTTTTGATATTATTATTTTTCTTTTTTTAAAAAAAATGCACATTTATTAGTCAGAAGTATTATTTTATTTCTTTTTATAGTTTCAAAGTTTTCTAATTTCTCTTCCCCGTAATTTCTCTTTCCTTTTTCTGAGTTTTCTAATTTCTCTTTCCTTTTCTTCTTTGATTGAAACCTTTTACATAGCTCTCTGTTTTAACATCCATTGTTTTTTTGTTTCAATTCCACACAAGCTTTGTTGCAATTTTATTGTTGGATTCATTTTTGGAGTGATTTTTTTTCTCCATTTCCTTTAATTGTTCATCATGTCAAATCTGGATTAAAAAAAAAATCACAATCCCCTATTGCAATTTTAATTGTTGGATTCATTTTTTGTAGTGATTTTTTCTTTTCCCCTTTTCTTTAATTGTTCAATGTCAATTTTGAATGAAAAAATCTTGTTCGGAAAAGCCCTAGCGATTTTGAGGATGAACTACTGGTCTCGATTGAACCAAGAAATCAAATCTATAGATGGTAGATCAAGGTAATTTTTTTCCTGATTTTTTTTTGACATATGATAGTAAACTTTCATCATTTTTAAAATTGATTCCCTGTACATTATTTTTTAAAAATTTATTTTCATCTATTAAGACATACTTGTTTTTGTAAGAGATTTTTTTTTCAACAAAAAATGGTTGTTGTTAAACTTGGTAAATGAGCACATTCAATTTTTTGGTAAAGCGATTAGTGTTAAAATTGGTAAAGCATAGAATGGTTGATGCTTATTTTGGTGGATCAAAACTTTCAATTTTTTTAGTTGAAAAATTGATGTTAGATTTGATGAAACTTATAAAAAAGAAAATTGTGGATTAGTACTAAGTGATTACTGATGGTGTTTGAAAGTGATAGCATAATTAGTTATTTTTTGTTTAAATTTGTTTTAAAGTTATTATAACAATGAAATTTTTCTTATAAAAATTCATTTTTCAGCAAATAAGTAGTTATTGTTGGGGTTGCTGAATTAGAACTTTCAGTTTTTTTGTTAGAAAATTGGTATTAAGTTTGGTGAAAGTTAATAAATAAAAAAAATCTATGTCTCGTGCAACAATGAAAAAAATTACGCTGAAGTTTGATTTTTTTGGATTTTTATTAATATTTCAATTTAAAATTGAGTATATGTTATAACATTTTGGATGTGATAGTTATGATCTTTAAGTTAAAGTTTATTGTGAAATTGTTGATGTTAGTAATGAGTTTGTTTTGATTTTGTTTTGGGTATAGTGATGGTTTCAAAGTTTGATGGTTGGTGTATTTATTTGTTAATAGTTGGTATTTATATGTTGAGTTTTAGTTAGTAAGTGTTATTATGGTATTATTTTTATTATAATAATAGTCATAATTTACTTTTTTATTTAATCATAATTTACTCTTTTATTCATTTTTCAATAATTGTGGTTTATACACTTGTGTTTTTACCGAATATTTTTCGCAAGGCCATATGGACATTTCTACTTGTTTTATAGACCCTCATTTTATCCCGTTTGAGGTATGATGCATTGTTTTGAAAATATGAAACAACAAAGATAGAGGTTGATGTAGTCAGTGAAAGCGAAGTCAACTGGAAGATTTTTAGCAGGTTTGATGCCCCAAAAGTTGCAAGGGAATACATTCCAGTAAGTGACAATGTGGTTCCGTCAAAGTTGATACTCCGAAAGAAGAATTAGACATTATGTTCTCTTATTCTAATTTCAAACATTATCTAACCAATGATTTTATGTTTTTTTGTTAAGCCAGTTGTATTTTTTTGGTCTGTTGGCTGTGTAGTTACTTATTGTTTAGACATTTTCTAATTAACTTATGGTTTAATTTTTTTTCTGTCAGCATGTCTGTTTGTCTAGATTTTTTATTTAAATTTGATTGTATTATTGGTTATATTGTTGAATTTTGAAATAAGACAATGATTTTTTTGATCTGTTGGCAGGTTTAATGTGTATTTTTGGTTTAATATAGTTACTTATAGCTAAGACATTTTCCATTTAACTTATGATTTAGTTTTTCTGTCAGCATGTATGTTTGTCCAGAATTTGTGTAATTTTGAAATAAGATATTAGTTTTTCTGGTTGGTTTAATGTGTACTTTTAGTTTAATATAGTTACTTATTGTTAAGACATTCTCTAATATGGTGTATATATATGAATCAATCATTTATGTGAATTTCATTTTATAATGATTTTGATAACTTGTACTCAAACAAACATATTAACATAGTTTAAATCAAAATAAAACCAACAAAAATTTAAAAAGTTAATTGTGCATTTTAAAGATAAAATACCACCATTTACAATGTGTACTGAAACAAACTTATTACCATAATTTAAATCAAAATAAAATAGACAAAAAAGTTAAAAACTTTATTGTGCATATTTCACTAAAATATCACCAATTACAAACAAACCTATTAACATACTTTAATACCAAAATAAAACCAACTAAAATCAAAAAGTAAATTGTACATATTTACTACAAGATCAACCCATCGACAATAAAGAATATATAATGTGATGACTTTGATAATAATACTTAATAGAAAAAATTTAAAATAGATTTCAATATCTTTCCTCAATGATTACAATCATTAAATGAAGGAGAGACAAAAAAAATCTAATTTAATTGGGGTTGACATTCTATCCACTTTTTTTTCACCCAATTCCCAAAAGAACATTTAATTAATGACAGCACACTCTATGCATTAATTGGAGATTTTTAAAGATGACCATTTTGTTTTCACATTTGATTTTGGTCTCTTTTTTTAATTTTTTTTTACTTTCCCCATATATGTATACTTTTGTGAAAAAAATATTGACATTTGGTTGTAAAATTTTTTTATTGACACATGCATGTAATATAGGCCCTTAAAATGTATAGGGATGTTTTTTTTCCCGTAAAAGATAAAAACTATGAAAAAATATAAGAAATAGTTATAAATTATATCAAAGTAAATAATTTTATATATAAATAATTTTTAAAAAATATATACATATAATGTCATGTTGGTTTAGTCTCGCATTGACCTTTTTAAGTTAACACAATACCAACTCAATTATAATCAGATTATTTTTTTAATATTAAATCACTAATCAAATTTTTTCTCAATTTATAATTTAATGCAATTTTCGATTCAATTTTGTTCATCCTTACCCATGCATTTACTTATGCAAATTAATTGTGCCATTCAACTAGGCATGCCATATATTGTACATGAGCACAAAAAAATAAACCTGATATACTTTTATAATCTTTGGTAGCTTCAAAATAGTTGTAAATTGTAATACTTGAAGTTTTAGATAAAACCAAAAGAATACCCAATATCTTGATTCAATATTATTCTTTAGACTTAAAGTTTAAATTTTAGGCATTATATTTTTATTTTTCGACCTCCCAATAAAAAATATGGCCAAACCTATAAGTCCATTACTACTTTTCAAAATTATACAGCAGTTGGACTCTGTAGCCGGCCCTGCCGACAGTGCATCCCTGTACTATTTTTTAAGAAGAAAAAGAGCAGGGGAATTCTTATGAATGGATGTTCCAATGGCTAATGAAATGTTCCGAGCACAGGCTCATATCTACAAACATGCCTTCAGTTTTGCAAATTCCATGGCTCTTGGTTGTGCAGTTCAATTAGGCATACCTGATGTAATGCATAGTCATAAGCAGCCAATGACTGTGTCTCAACTTGTTTGTGACCTGAAGCTTCCTCCTGCAAAATCAAATGCAATTCATCGATTGATGCGCTTATTGGTATACTCTGGCTTCTTTGCTACTACAAATACAGAATCCCTTGATGAAGACCAACAAGGGTATGTTCTTACACCTTCTTCTAAGCTGCTTTTGAAGAATGAAATCCCAAATTTGTCACCTTTTGTTAGAGCAATGGTTGATCCTGTTATGGTGAATCCATGGCAATCTTTGGGGGATTGGTTTCTAGGAAACGAAACCACCCCATTTGAAACAGCACATGGTTCATCCATGTGGGAATTCTGTGACCAAAATCCAAGATTCAACAATCTTTTCAATGAAGGAATGGCTAGTGATTCCCAAATGATGTGTTTGGTTGTAAAGGACTGCAAACAGGTTTTTCAAGACATGGATTCTTTGGTTGATGTTGGAGGTGGCACTGGAATTGTTGCTAACACTATTTTGGCTGCATTTCCTCATCTAAAATACACTGTGTTGGACCTCCCACATGTTGTTGCTAACATGTCAGACACAGAAAATTTGAAATATGTAGGAGGTGACATGTTTCACTCAATTCCCTCTGCTGATGCCATTTTGTTAAAGGTAACACTTTTATTTCTTTTCTTTCCAAATTGCTGGTGGGTTCATCACTCGTAGAAATGATATAATGTTAATCCCCTTTTTGCATGGACAAGGAAGCTGGAATGAATGAGGCACCAAAAACATTTGAAAGAATATTTTCAATAATTTTATTAAATATTAAACGGTTTTAAATAGCCAATATAAAACAAAAAATCTGTATATTTAAAATTTAAAATAACTCAACAACTTAAATAAAATTCAAAATTATCTCAAAGTAAATAACTTATTTTGTTAAAAATTACTGTAATAACTAAAAACAAATTTCAACTTCTTTGTTTTAGTTACTGCAATTTTAAAAACTGCTCCTCAATTTCTGCTTTGATGGTTGGTGTTGAATTATTTTGATTCTTTTGATTTTGTGCTTTAAAAAACACCATCAATGATTTTCTCTAGTTTTAAAGTGCTTTCATTTGGAAATTGATAGGATTGTTGTGATGATTTTTCTTCCATCACAATATCACATAAAATATAGGTTTGAAAATGACTGATGTTTGTCATTCTTATGTTAAAAATTGGTTCAAAAATTTTGTGCGTTGAAAATAGCTCTGACGGGTTAAATAAGTAACCCTTGCAGGTTGAAAATGATATGGTAGTTCTTTGGAAGAATTCACAGATCCCGTAAGATCAATGAGACTCTTGATACCACTGTTGGTTTTTTTTAAAAGTATGAATGAGACAACAAAAAGATTGAAAAAGTCTCTCAATGGACTGAAATGCTTTCAATAGCTTTCAATAATTTTATTAAGTATTGAAGTATTTTAAATAGTCAACATAAAACAAAAAATCAGTATAATTTAAAATTTAAAATAACTTAAAATATCTCAATAACTTAACTAAAATTCAAAAGTATCTTAAACTAAATAAATTATTTTGCTAAAAACTACTACAGTAACTAAAAATAAATTTAAATAAACTTATTTTGCTAATAATTACTGCAAGCAAATTTCAACAGAAGCCATTGGATTTTAATATCATGACTTGGTTGTTGAGAAATTCCTTTGCAACTTCCTCAACATTCATGTTGATTATATAGTTTAGTAAATAAAAGTGTGTCACACACTTCGCAAACAAAGATGCTAGGTTTGGGTTCACTGCCACTCTTCATCAAAAAAGAATTTTCACATTAAGGGTGTGTAAAAGAAATTAATTAAGTAGATAACTTTAACCACACATGTCAACAGTTCATACTTTCTTATGTAGCATTTAACATTACACAGTGCGTTTAATTCAGTTATGTTTTTATCTATCTTTATAGAAGGGGGAGACTAGGCGATTCGAATCCCTGTTCTTCTAATTTCCTCTTGTCCTGTTTCCTGGTCATGCCAATGTCCAATTAACAGTTGAGAAACTTTGTTCTATGCTTGAGAAAATATGAGTTAATTTTTGCAGCATGTGATGCATAATTGGAGTGATGAGGATTGTGTGAAGATACTAAAGAGTTGTAGAGAAGCTATCAAGGATAAAAATGAAGGAAGAACAGGGCAGGTTCTTATCATTGACATTGTATTGGATAGAGATGAAGAAGAAGCAGACATGACTGAGGCGAAGCTCATTTTTGATGTAATGATGATGGTGCTTCTTACTGGGAGGGAGAGAAGTGAGAAAGAATGGGAAAAGCTATTCCTTGAGGCTGGCTTCATGAGCTACAAGATTACACCTCTCTTTGGCCTAAGGTCCCTCATTCAAGTTTTTCCTTAAAAGATTATGTAAGTGAACAATCAGATGAAATAATAGAGACAGGTAGACAAAAATAAGAGGAAACTGTCAAATTTGTATGTGTACTATCTGAAGTATACCAACGTTGCCTTCTGCATGACTTTCGGTCTAATTTTGCAATGGCGTTTGATGAACTACATGCATTATTAAGTAATGATGATGGTGCTTCTTGTTGGGAGGCAGAGAACTGAGGAAGAATGGGAAAAACTACTCTTTGAGGCTGACTTCCATGAGCTGCAAGATTACACCTAAAGGTCCCTCATTCAAGATTTCCCTTATAACATTAACATAAATTGGTAAGTAATCAGATGAATTTATATGGATGGTTAGAGCAAATTTGTCTTCTGCAAAGACTTTTGGTCTAATTTTGCACTGTCATCAGGAAAAAAATCTCATTTTTCTCCTTGATCCTAATGGAAATCCAATTTAAGAGAATTTGAACGCGCATTATCCATTCATTTAATGCTACAATTTCGTTAATGACAAAGGTAAGTACGAGATCAAAACTTAATTGGACCTTTACCCTATAGGCTATAACCAAGCAAAAGAGTGGTCCAGTTTCAATGCTAAAAGACAAGAGAAGTCGTAGGATAAATAAACATGAGATAAGCTCTTGTAAGGATAGAGCTATTATTTGGAATGGCAGACATTTTAATTTTTGACTAACAAGAAAAGAAGGCGGTGTCACAATTGTGAGCATGCCATCACAAACCTAATTACATACATAAAGACAGCTCATCACAAGCCAACTTATTCCATACATAAAAGATGGCTCATCACAAGCCTAGTTTCAGCAACAAGGTTGAAAACTTCCTGAGCTAATGGGAACAAATAATAATGTTGAAAGAGCCAGTGAACTCTTCAAAGCACAGGCTCATATTTACAAACATGCATTTGCTTATGCAAATTCCATGGCCCTGAATTGTGCCGTTCAGTTAGGCATACCAGATATTATTCATAACCACAAAAAACCAATCACTCTTCCTGATCTACTTTCAGCACTGAAACTTCCCTCGTCAAAATCAGATGGCATTCATCGAGTAATGCGTCTGTTGGTTCACTCTCAATTTTTTGATATAAAAAAGCTCAAAGAGAACTCAGAAACAGAAGGATATGTATTGACAACTTCTTCAAGGCTACTTCTTAAGAGTGAAATCCCAAATCTGTCACCTTGCGTTCGGGGAATAGTTGATCCTGTCCTTGTCACTCCTTGGCAATTATTGGGAGAATGGTTTCACAAGAACGAAGAAGCAACACCATTTGAGATAGCTCATGGGGTTCCTATGTGGGACTTTTGTGCACAAAATCCAAGATTTTACAGAGTTTTTGATGAAGGAATGGCTAGTGACTCCCAAATGATGAGATTAATTGTGAAGGACTGCAAGGAAGTTTTTGAGGGATTGAACTCATTGGTTGATGTTGGAGGGGGCACTGGTATTGTAGCTAAGATCATCTTGGAGACAATACCTCACTTGAAATGCACTGTCCTTGATGTTCCACATGTTGTTGCCAACATGCCACAGAGTGAGAATTTATGCTATGTAGGAGGGGATATGTTTCAGTCTATTCCCCATGCTGATGCAATTTTACTTAAGGTATGCACAAAATTTTTATCCTTAACAATGTTCTAGTTTTATTTTGCTTGATATTGCAGCGGGGCTGGAACTAAAGCAAAGAATTTTGGCTGCATTTCGACACCTATAATGCACCGTGTTAGATCACCTTCCTCATAATTTTGCTAAGATGCCATAGACAGAAACTTTGAAATATGTGGGAGGTGACATCTTTCAGTTACTCTATGGTTTCTGTATTAAAGGCTAAAGGTCATCAGTTTGTGATGTTTACAAAGGGTCTGTTTTATTCAGTTACTTTTTTTTTTGGTCAAGAGTGGATTAGAGTCCCACACTAGCAGGGGAATAGACTAGTCGTCTGCTTTTTTGCTCACACCAATGTCTAACAAAGCCGTTAAGAAATTCTGTCGTGTGTTTGAGAAGATATGCCTTTTTGTAGACGGTTATGCATAATTGGAGCGATGAAGATTGTGTGAAGATACTAAAGAGATGCAGAGAAGCAATCCAGGATAAAGATGAAGGAAGGAAGGGGAAGGTCCTTATCATTGACATGGTATTGGATAGAGATGAAATAGAAGCAGACATGACTGAAGTGAAGCTCATTTTTGATGTAATGATGATGGTTTTATTAGCTGGAAGGCAGAGAAGTGAGAAAGAATGGGAAAAGCTATTCCTTGAGGCTGGCTTCATGAGCTACAAGATTACACTTGCCTTTGGCCTAAGGTCCCTCATTCAAGTTTTCCCTTAAAATTATCCACTATATGTCTCTCAGACTCTTAGGCCTCATTAGTTTTCGCTCAGATTAATGTCTGAACCTTAATACACATCTGAATAATTAAGATGTTGTCTCTAGATTGGAATACTAAATGATTATAATTGTTTTGTTTTTTCAACATGTGAATGTAAGTAAACATAATAAATATACAATTCAAATAAAAAATAATTAAATATTCAAAAAAATATAAATTTAATAAAATAAAACATTTACATTTCACTACTAATGGTGGAGATAGTTTATAATGGTTGGGTTAGACTAGTAAATTGCTGCAGATAGGCATGCACTTTTGTTTGATTCATAGGAAGTTTAAGAACGAAAGAACAATTTAAAATCTGTGTTAAAAATGAGTATAGATATTTGTGTTGTTAAAAATCATTCATTGAATGTAAAACGAAAAAATTTAAGTTAAATATAAAACGAACAAACACTGTTTCTTGAAGCCGCCTTTACTCATCCTTACAATATAAGACCAATCTTTGGCCTTAGGCTCTTATTCAAGTTTTCTCTTGGAAACATATATATATATGGGTTTTTTTAGGTTTCTTGAGAGATGATATTCATAATGTGCTCTGGTAAATAATGACTTTTATCAAAGTTGACACACTTTTTTTTTTTTAACTTTTAGGCAATCTTGAATAAAGAAGACCCATTTCTCTGTTTTCCCTTGCAGTATGCCCAATGTATCTTGTTTGGTAATCCTCTAACAGAACCTTCAGGGTACAAGACTCAGAAAATGTCACCAACATATGACTAGTGACTCCATTGGTACCAAGGCCTTATTATAGATATACAACACGCTTGCTCGGGTGTGCGAAAATTGACTTATTTCTTTTCCAACAAGTACATGAACAAGAACATTATGTTGTTGATTCATAGAGAGGGTAGCAGTGGGAGTTGTATGACCTTTGGAGGTTCTAACATGATATTGAATTGTATGAACTGTCTCGTATTAAATTTCAGAGCAGTATTATTTATTTTAGATGTGCAACAATGGTTCTGAATATTCCATTTCTTTAAGAAGACAAAAAAATAATTAAATTTGTTCAGAGTCCAAGTTTGAGAAGGATCAATTTTATGACAAAGCAATTTCCTTAGTTTGCACTGATAATGCAACTGTGCCTGTTCAAACATTAATACATTATAGTAAATTGAAGCAACAGCTACTTAACCAAGTTGATTCATGACAGCCTGTGGTACTCATATACATCCGTACTTCACGATCAAGAGTCAAAGTCTTCGCACAACAAAAATATTCCCCCGTCTCAATCTGTTAGTCTTATGTCTTCTTTTTTTTGGCAATTCTTTAATTTCAACTTGTACGTATCTTTAATTTAAGACCACAAAAATTCAAAAATCTTCTTTAATTTCTTAAATTCCTTGCTAAATGAAAACCCCAAAACCAAATTGAGAAGAACGTGTTGAACTTGCACAAGCAAATCATTTTGAAATTCCATTTTTAAACTGCCCAAAGTTGAAAAAACAATAAAATAGTACCACTTCTATTATTGGTATTTTTCCATTTTGAGTAACCCGTACATTTAACTGAATTTAACTTTTATACATGATAGTACATATATATAAAAAACAAATACAATAGTAACCATAAGTCAGATCAATGTCTTGGAAAATAAGGCTAGTAGCATGCTACAAACATGTTAAAATACATTGATGAATAATTTTTTTATTTAATTTAAGAATCAAACTCAAAAGAGGCAACTAGTTAGCACATATTTCCTATTGAAAGTCTGTTATATGCTTAGCTGATGATGAATTTGAAGAAGTTATCACATGGAGCCAAGAAGTCAAGAATATAACAACTAGCTATAGGTTACTTATGAAAATTCTGTTGAGATTTCCATATAACTAGTTGTTCTTTGCTACATATGTACGTAAAGCAGCTAGGCACCACTTAGTATAAAAGATGCCACTTGGAACTCTGCTTCTAGGAGGAAGAGAAGAAAGAGAATGGTGTTCCAAAAAGAGTATCTTGATTTGTTGTTGGTCCCAAGTGGGCTCTTCATCATGTTCACTTACCATCTCTATTTGCTTTATAGATACCTTACTATTCCTCATACCACTATCATGGGCTTTGAAAACAATGACAAGAGAGCTTGGGTTGAAAGAATCATGCAGGTAAAGTATGTCCGTACAGAAATAGATTCAAGATTTAAACTTAATGATGCGGGGCTACTTTTGTCCAAAGGGAGTCGATTTGACACCCTTCCATCATAAAATTATATTGCATAGATAGGTCCATTTCACTCGAGATGAGGATGTTGAAATGAATGTGTGGGTATACTAGGAGCGACAAGATTAGGAATGAGGCTATTCGGGAGAAGGTGGGAGTGACCTCTGTGGCAGACATGAAAGATGCGAGATTGAGATGGTTTGGACATGTGCAGAGGAGGTGTGTCGAAGCTCCAGTTAGGAGGTGCGAGTGGCTGGACTTAGGGTTTACACGGAGGGTTAGTGGTAGACCAAAAAAATATTGGGGAGAAGTAATTAGACAAGATATGGCGTAGCTTCAATATAACTGAGGACATGACCTTAGATAGAAAGGAGTGAAGGTCTAGTAAGATAGTGTTGTCTTGCCCTGTGATAGTTTAAGGTTTGTCATAGGACTAGTCATGTCATTATAGCTGTGTTGTGATTGCTTTTCGATTATCGCATTATCTTGCTACTATTATTGCTTTTTTTCCATGTAGATTTACATTGTTCCTTGTTTTAGCCGATACGCTATATCTATTGTTTTTTCTTCTTTTACTTAGGATGGATATATTTGAGTCGAGAGTCTCTATGAAACAATCTGTCTATCTCCATGAGATAGTGATAAAGTCTGCGTATACTTTATCCTCCCCAAACCCCTCTTTATAGGATTTCACTGTGAAAATCTTGGTTCTGCCGTTGGTCGGAATTTTAGCAAATTTCCATTTGTATATTTGTATCTCATGTTTGAGATACTGGATTCACTTGAATTCGTTGGATATAGGTTGCATCTAAAGTTGAGTGTGTTTATACGTAGAACGCTCATATATACACCTCAATTGACTTCAGAAATTCTCAAATTATTTCTGCTGAATGTTGCAGGCTTCAGATAGCAAGACTATAGATACAGCTCTAAATGTGTTAGGATCCAACAACAGTGGAGCAACATTCTTGGCAACAGTTTCATTATCATTCAGCTCTCTCATTGGAGCCTGGATGGCTAACAACAGTCTTTTCAGTAGTGTACTAATCTATGGTGACACAAGGCCAGAAACTCTGTCAATTAAGTTCATAAGTCTACTAATCTTCTTCTTGATGGCTTTTCCATTTTTCCTACAATCATCCAGATGCTTCATCCATGCAAATTACTTAATCACCACACCAGATACTGATATACCAATTAGTTATGTTGAATTGGCTGTGATAAGAGGAGGTGAGTTTTGGTCACTTGGGCTTAGAGCACTTTATTTTGCAACCACTATGCTCCCATGGTTTTTTGGTCCAATTCCCATGTTTGCTACTTCAATTGGGATGGTTTTCTTCCTCCACCACCTCGACAAAAACACAAAGGAATTGCACGATCATCGTTCTTCTGGAAAAAGAAAGCAGTTTTACAAGGGAGTTGGCGAAACTACAAACATAACAACTCTGCTTTAGGCCAAATTTCACCCTGGCTACTAGTACACAATCTTGATGTAATATTTAAATACTTGTAAATGAACTTTGAAACATAAGGAACTTATATGTTTATTTGTACAAAAATAGCAAATGCCAGCATCTAATTTTGGTATTTCCTTGTAATATATTTGGTAAATATGTTTACTTACTAGCAAAGCCATTATCATTCACTGTGAATATTACTTGTAAGATTATCTATTTAACAGCTTAAGCAAGAGGTTTATATTGACAAGTTTCTTTTGCAATAAGTTAAGCCAGAGGTTTGCTTTAATTAAACAAATAGAAATCTGTGATATAGTCCCTTTCAAGCAACATCAATATTTTTCCCAATTTCATATACCACAAACACCATTTAAATTCATCCAATCTCACAAATTTTCAAACAAGAACAGAAGAAAAGGGGGGAAAAGAACGAAAAAATGGTATTCCAAAAAGAACACCTTGATCTTTTCTTGGTACCTAGTGGATTGCTTATCCTGTTTGCTTATCATTTCTTTCTTCTCCAAAGATACATCAAGAATCCTCATACCACTGTCTTTGGTTTTGAGAACAATGATAAAATAGCTTGGATTCAAAAAATCATGCAGGTAAGTATTAATAAATCTCATATTAGTCCATTCAAATTTAAAATATTCTCTGTATGTCCATGCGTTTGGACATGATTTGGTCGAAATTTGAAAAAAAAAACAATATTTTAAGTTGCGTTTGGCCATGAAACAACATTTGATGTTTTGCCACTAAAAAATTCGAAAAACATGTTTTCGAAACTTCAAATGATTTTCCTCACTTGACTTTTAAGTAATTTCGTATTATTAATGTCAATCTTTGTTATTCACAAATTTCAGCAAAATACTGTGATTTGTTAATATTATCTTCTAAGTATATCCTTCACTCACCAACCAAATACCAGAAAACATTTTCCAAAATCTTTCCTTCTTATTAAAATAACTTTGGTCGCGTCAAACATACTAAGATCATTTGTTGTTTTTTCAGAGCGAAAACCGGGATGTTATAACAGCCTTAGATGTTCTGTCAGCAAATAATTCAGGAGCAACATTCTTAGGAACAGTGTGTTTAACTCTGAGCTCTCTAATTGGAGCATGGATGGTAAATACTTCAACTATTTTTAGTAGTGAATTGATATATGGTGACACAAGGGCAGCCACCTTGTCCATTAAGTACATAAGCCTTGTTATATGTTTCTTGGTTGCATTTTCATGTTTTGTTCAATCATCAAGATGTTTCATCCATGCAAATTACCTAATTAGTATGCCAAATAGTGAAGTTCCTTCAAGTTATGTGGAATTGGCTGTGATTAGAGGAGGTGAATTTTGGTCTATTGGGCTTAGAGCTCTTTATTTTGCTCTCACTTTGTTACTATGGTTTTTTGGTCCAATTCCCATGTTTGTTACTTCAATTGGGATGGTTTCTCTTCTTAATTATTTTGATACCAACAACAGTCCATTGGTACAACATCATTCTTCCACCAACCTTACAGGAAATCATGTTAGTTGTCAGTTAATTAGTTAAAAATTCTAATTTTGTATCAATCAGCAATATGAGCCACAAAAAAAAAAAAATCCTCCTTTAGTTATTACTTTGTAATATGGAAAGTTACATAGATATACTATATTAAAAAAATAGTACGTATATACAACTTGTGTACATAATTTTTACTGTATACAAATCGGTCAAAACACAACTTACGTACATACAACTTGTATAAAATTATGCTGTTGTATGTATTTTGTATGTCATGTATATATGTCTTTATATCCAGTGATACATTGGACCTATAAATAATATACATTGGGATCTGGAAACACAACATTATTCTT
This sequence comes from Solanum aculeatissimum, assembly GCA_038996855.1. Classification (NCBI taxonomy): domain Eukaryota; kingdom Viridiplantae; phylum Streptophyta; class Magnoliopsida; order Solanales; family Solanaceae; genus Solanum; species Solanum aculeatissimum. The sequence continues at coordinate 4,329 of JBCEWC010000613.1, read as the reverse complement.
TCTTTCTTTTTGCAGTTTTAATATGAAATTATAAGCAAAACTAATTCTAAAATTCACACCACTCCCTCAAAATCACCATATAAATTCTAATGAATATTCCGAACCGTTTGCAACAACACTCGGTTCAAATAAATACTCCCTCCGTCTTATTTTATGTCGCATCATTCGATTTGGCACAATACTTAAAAAAAAGACTTATAAAACTTGTGGTGTCAGACAATTATTAGATATTTGTGTGGTTTAGAATCATTTTATTAAGATAAAAGAAGAATTTAAAAATTAAATTGTTTCCGATTAAAGTAAGGTAAAATTCTTTTTGGCACATACTAAAAAGGAAAGAATACTACATAAAGTAGAAGAGAATGAGCAACAATTTCGCGGAACTTTTAATGATTGTCAATATAGTTTACAATTGTGTAATTGTTTCTTATGGTCATTATTTAAATACGGTTGAGAGAGCCTAATCCCTTACCTTTCCCAATATGTTGCAATTATTAATAAAGTGTTATTATATTTTGTAATTAAGTATAAGTACCTAGATAGTTATAATTAGAACTTGACAACAGAATGAGTATTTGGTTGAGCGTTTGGTTGGAAACAAATTATCCCATCATGTATGTGGGAATGACTTATTTCACCGCTATAGTATAAATAGGAGAAAACTATGCGGATAACTGAACATATACTAGTTGTTTAGCTAATATAGTTATAGTTTGAAATAATTATGGCTCGCGATTAACATCTTTATATAATTATACTTTGAGTTTGTACAGCGAATTGTATAGCAAACTATATCAAATATACAAACACTACGAATTATATAGTGAATTATACAAATGCTGCATAAATTGTATTAAAAAATATAAAGACACTGCGAATTAAATAGCGAATTAAACATAAGTTGTAAGTGAATTGTAAAGCAAAATATACAAAATTTGTGAATTGTATAGCGAAATATACAAACATTACAAATCATCGATTATACAAACGTTGTGTGCGAATTGTATAGCGAAATATACAAATGTTATACAAAAGGCAAATTATATAATGAATTATACAAATATTACGTGAATTGTATAACGAAATATACAAATATTGTTATAGTTATAATTACGAAATGTAATTACCCAAACTACAGTTAGGAGCATAATTAAGATATTTTTGAGTGGATACATGCAAAAAAAATTCTATAAGTAAACTCATAAAATAATTTTATACTTTTTTATGAAATTATTATAACTTATAGTCGTCTAAATAAACTTGCTACATGTAGGCTATAGCCGGTCCATGGACTCGTGGTCTGCCAAACTTGGCCAATTGGTCCACAAAAAGAAGTGCTTGGATCATAAGTGAGCCCAAGTAATAGGGTTGGCCAAAAATTTGGGACATTTGCACTTTTGCCTAATTTATTTTGTGTTGATCGTTAATTTTTATTTTTCAAGATAAAATGTTTTATTTTTTCAAAATATGAATTTATATTTTCGTATTATAATATTTTTCAAATTATGTTTTGTGTCCTTGAAAACTTTATAACTTGTTCATTTGAGTTTGATTGCTAAGGATAAAACTTAAAGATTAACTCACGTGGAAGGCAAAATTTAAAGAAAACTCGTACAATTAAATTCTAAATTTTGCCACTAAAAAATATATAGAGGGCTTAAAGTTCAATATCCCTGAGGCTACTAGTGACATTTTGCATGGATTGGCTCTATTTTGGAGTGATTTTTAATTTTTGTTTTTAAATATAAACGTCATTAATTTTGTTGGGTTGCTTATTTGATTAAAAAAAATTATGGACCAATGCACCATTTTGTTAAAAATGCATAACTTGAATTATATTATGTTATAAAAATACAAATTTATATCAAGCACAAATTATTTTTTTATCTCGATGGCAAGGATATTTTCAACTACTTAATTTTTTATTTGACGATATTAAATGATAAATATTAAAGAAAATTGAGGATAAATAATTAACCAAAAATATAGATAGTTACGTGACTGATCCAACTTCTTTTTCAAAGAATAATTTTCTAAATTTGTAAATATAGGCCCCTACTACCCTCACTAATAATATTTTCCATTTTCAGAACATAATAATAGTTCCATAATAATCTCCAAAAAAGTTTTTAAAAGCATTTTTAATGTTATTCAAACACTTTCAAAGTTAAAAAAGTACTTAATAGTACTCCCTCCGTTTCATTTTATATGACATCCTATCATTTTTAGTCCGTCAAAAAAAAAGTCATCTTACTAGAATTAAAAATAATTTAGCTTTAAAATTCTTTTTTTATCTTTAATGAAATGATTTTCAACCACACAAATACAAATATATAGATGATTGTACACCACGAATTTTTAAAATCTTTTTTTTCCTTAAACATCGTACCAAGTCAAATGATACCAAGTAAAAATGGGATGGGGGAGTATATTTTGAGGCTTACAATAATTGCCTGTCGGCAAACCAAAATTAAAGTTTGATATGTCCCAAAATAACCAGATACCAATTAATATAACATGGAAACTTAACTTTTTTCTAAAGGCTAATAAAAGGGCTATAATAATAGTATATGATAGCATTAGCAAACAACCCAATATGAATTATGAAATGGGTTTGGTCATAGGTGTAGTATTGCAAAAGAAGACAAATTTAAAATGCCAACCAATTGTACAAGAAAGAATTATTGTGGTCTTTATTCAATTTTAGGAGTATGCATTACTTACTAATTTCCAACTCAAAAGGGTTTTGATGGTTATTTTTATAGACATTTGCATTGAATTGATGAGAAAAAAATAGTAATATTTTCATAGGAAAAAAATAAATTTTTCACTATTTTAAGAAGATTTTGTTTTTTAATCATGCATTTTTCAAAGATCTGATTCGGAAGAAAGTAATTAAAAAAATCATATTTTATAAAATAAGTTTCCCATTTATTAGCGTAGAAGAAAAAACTTTGATTCTAGTATTGATGTGATTTGAATGAAAGTTAATATGGTAATTATTTTTTGGACGCGATTTACAGATTGGACACTTGGGCCATCTTGAATATTTTAAATATATTATATTTAAAAAAATTATCATTTATAGCGATATAATTTTAGTACATCTATTTTGCATGTGTATTTCACTTTTAATATATAATGCAAATTTTTTATCAAAATAAACTGAATACATTTTAAGACACTGATAATATATCTATATTGCATGCAAAATTATTTTTATACCTAGTGTAACATCTATATTACATGCATAATTCATTGTAAATGCATATATAATATAGTTTTTTTTCAAAATAAATATATAATTCACTTTTAGAACATAGTACGATTATTATAGATGATAAATATCTTTAAATATAATTTATCTAGATTATAAAATATCTATATTTAAAAAATAATAAGTATTTTATAAAAGAAAATAAAAAAGGTAATTGTCCCAATTTAAATTACATTTAAAAGGTTCAATGAAAAAGTGTTTTTTTTAAACCATAAAGTTATTCAAATCCCAAACCATACCATTTGCTTAAGAGGGGGAAAATCCAGACTACCACATTAATGAAATGAGTCATCAAAGTTTAGATTCAAAATTTAGTAAAGAAAAAAATAATTTATCATATTTATTCAAGTCTTGATGGACAGAACTATCAATAAATATATTAGTGAGAAATAACAAATACTTCATAGAGACAAGCTAATTTAAATATCAAGATAATAACCCCAAGCACCACACTTTTGCTGGTTAATAATGCAACTATATATGTGTAAACCTATACTCCTATAGTTTAGAGCTTCCAAATGTTTGTGTCTCATTAATAACTTGTTAAAGTATATGCATTAATCATCTCTAGGTTTATTGTTTTGTACTACAAAACCAAATTTAATAACACCTCCAAACCTAAATTCAAATTTGACAGGCTAGGCCTATTTTTATCTTTTAAAGCTGGCTAATCCTAAAGCCTTTAGACTCAGCCAAACTACTTTTGAAATATGGGGCTTTTTAGTTTTTACCACTCTCAGGGGTCGTTTGGTTTGAATACAAATTATGATGGGATAAATTATGTTGGGATCAGTAATGATGAGATAAGTTATGTTGAGATTATTTTTTATTGGGTGTTTGATTTGTTGTATAAATTTTAAGAATTGTTATTTTTTTACAAAAATACCCTTCACTTTATTAGTTTTTTTTAATGTATTTTCTTTGGTAGCTTTAGTTATTCAATATTTATTTTTAAAATAAAATTTTCATCTTATGTAGCTTAAATATTTTTATGTGTGCATGGTATGCATTTAAAATAAACTTTCTTCTTATTTAATTTTAAAATAGAACTT
>JBCEWC010000612.1:0-52743 GCA_038996855.1 Solanum aculeatissimum | reverse complement strand
GGTCAGCTGTGTGTTCTGGCATTGTCCAATTTGTATTTGTTCTTCTTAGGAAAATGGCCCATAGTTGAGTAGTGAATAAGCAATGAAGAAATAGATGATTGTTGGTCTCATATATCTCGTTGCACAATGAACACCAGGAAGCTATTTGAAAGCCTTTTCTTTGTAGCTTCTCATGACTCAGGCATGTTCTTCTAGCCACAAGCCATGTAAAACACCTCACTTTTGTTGGTACTTTATTCTTCCATAGCTTTCTCCATGTTCCAGAGATTCCCCCAGGAAGTTCCTTCACTTTCCTTTGATGGCTATCCATTGTGTTCTTTTTCCCCCTTTTGTATGACTTCCTCACGTGGTCAATTTTCTTTTCCTGGCAAATAGACACACTTAGGTTGCGATAATACTTTGGGGAACTGTTTTACCACTTTCTAGATTGCAATGGGTTCTTATCATGCATAGTCGCAAATTCTTTATAGCTCCAACCTAATAATGGGGCTTTGTTGTCCCTTTTATCAGTGTGTTGTGGATAAGGGAAAGATCCAGCCAAAAGAGTGTCATCTTCAGAAGTTGAGAGGGCATGACTGCATGAGGGCGATTTATGTGTTCTGATCTTTTTCCTGCTCTAGGAGTAGTATAAAAAGGACTTCTAGTATTATTTATCATTTTATTTTTTTTGAGAATTTATTATTTATCCAATTTTAAGCTATACTAACATCTTCCTTATTATGGTTCCATATGCTGGGGTTAACACTGGCATGGTGTGAAACTGGCTATTGGTTAGTTGTTAAAAGGATCCATTTAGTCATTGAGAGGGTATTGCAATCATGAATCATTTGACTGTAGTTATCTAACTTCCTCTATGTTTGGAATAGAAACTCTAGAGCATCAGGTTGTGTGGTTCTATATCGAGTTACTGGGAAGGGAGAAAGAGTGGGTGAGAAGATGTGTAACTTGGAGAAGGAACTGTGGTACCTATCCGCTTGTGTATTGCTCCCCAATGATCGGCATACAAGAAACAATTGTCGTCTCACCATTTTTCTGCAATCTCGAAAAATAAGAATTCGAAAGTTACTTTGTACACCAAAAATAACAAAATATAGAAGTTTTCTTTGTACACATGATGTAACACCTACCTTCCCCTCCATATTAGAAACAATTTCCATGATGTTCTCTTTGCTTTTCCCATATCTTTGTTTTATACTTTTCCCGTTTAGTATGTAAGATATCAATGTGTTTATCTGTGTGTGTTTTTGTTGTATCTGTTAATGATAGCGACTGTACTTTTTCATTTACAGGGGAAACATGAAGAGACAATCAAGGAATGCACAAAAGCCTTAGAACTAAATCCAACATATATAAAGGCTCTGGTTAGAAGAGCAGAGGCACATGAAAAGCTTGAACACTTTGAGGAGGCTGTTACTGGTAAACATTGAGTTCTGAAGTTGTATTATGATTATTCAGTACAATGTCATTGCAATTGGTACTCCTTAGCTGCATCACTAAATAAGTAGTATCAATTATTCGCATTTACTGGGCTACATGGTGGAAATCATGTGTTTTCCCGTCAGGCTCTCCTATGTCTTCTCCTTATTCCCACTCTCTGACCTGGAAAGATAATTAAAAAAAAGAGTCCTTGTAGATTACTCATGTGCCTCTGGTGATAATTGCACACCACTCAAATGGCATCATTGGTGAATAATTAAATAACTAGAGTTCTCCTTCAGCTCTTTTTTTATGCTCTTATTCCCTTTGGTTTTTCTAATCTTGCAGACATGACAAAAATCTTGGAATTGGAACCCTCACATGACCAAGCTAGGAGAAGTGTGATGCGTTTAAAGCCATTAGCTGATGAGAAGCGAGAAAAGATGAAAGAAGAGATGATTGGTGAGCTTAACAGTCTCCTGTCTTTGCGTGGACTAATCCTCTAATTTCTTTTCTAATGTAACTCTGTGAAATCGTAGGGATTCTTTCCTATGCAACTGTTAATGGTTTGACATTTCTCCCTACTTATTTTATGTTAGTCAGCGGAAAGGGTATCTAGTCCGTGTCACCAATTCCTAGCCAATTATTTATGGTAATAAGCATTGGTGCAGTTGTTATTGCTCTCACCTCTCACTACGCCACCTCAGCAGTTAGGACTCCCTAACCCTTTCTATCTATCTTTAGAAGTAGGGCGAGTGAGTCCGTTCCTTTCCCGTGAAGGTTTTGGGATATGTGACCAGATGCTTCCTCCAGATCTAACGTCTCTATCAACTAAATTCTCTTTTCTTCACCGGATCGACACAAGCTGGCATGGACACCACAACTATCCAAAAATAAATAAATAAGTAAATATGAAATTAAACATCACAAAGCTAAATAGAAGTGTCATTCACATGGTTGTAGACTACTGTCTTTTTGCAGTCGGAGATTCTGTGTTGCTTCTCTGGCTAGTCGTTTAGGGAAGGTTGAACATGACATACATGCTTTAGCAAAGTATCCTAACAATCATGCACATTGCCCACTACTGATTTGTGATTCTTCGGATGTATTTAACGATTTGTATTTATGTTACAGGGAAGCTCAAAGAAATGGGAAATTCCATTTTGGGCCGATTTGGTATGAGTGTTGACAACTTCAAAGCAGTTAAAGATCCAAACACAGGTTCCTACTCAGTTTCATTTCAGAAGTGATGAGGGGTTTTCTCATGTTGGCAAAATTTACATTTCTTGAATGAAAAGATTAATTAAACTAGACATTTGGGTATGCGTGTATTGAACAATGTATCACAGTATTGCTTTTAGAGTATATAAGTTTTTGGCGAAAAAATTGAATTTCAGATTTCGAAATATTAAAAGCAGTTGGCTTGAAAGCCTTGATATTATATTGCATGACTAATGGACTGTACAGACTAGCTCCACATAGTTGATATCACCAATCAACTCGATGTAGTCCCCTTCTGATCCAAAGTTGGTACACTGTCATATAGAAGGAATCGTATTTTCTCGGGCTACTATACCATGCGAAGTGCCTTCTCACGACGCCTAGGTTCTTATACATGTTGAGGTACGTTTGTTCAGGCACTGACAGCAATATCTTCTTTAGCTGTGGAACATCTCTTTCATTAACAATAATTGAGAACTTGCTCCAATCTAGTATGTTAGCTAATGGAAGATCATAGTAGTTCGAAATGAGTACAGGGACACAGCCATACTGAATAGCATCACTGACTCTAGCTGTATTCACCTCGTAGCCTTTAACATGGAGGCAGTATCTACTTCTCTGAAATCCTTCCTTGTAAGGGAAAGATGAACTCCCGGAGAAGATATCAAAGGAGCTATCGTTCTTCCATAGCTCCAATAAGTCTCGTCTTGCAAGAGAATTCTGGACGCGACCAGCAAAGAAGACAAGCTTGTATCTGCAAAAACGAATAAAAATGTCCATCACCCTTCTCTATGTTAATTCTATGCAGGAATAACTGCAACACCAATAATTCTAAATCCATAAAGCACATTATATTTGTTCCTAAATCACTTAGTGACATCATACCTTGCATCTGGAGGGTTCAACACTTCCTCATGTTGGCGAGGCCAAACTTGAGGCAACCCAATGTCTTTGTGGGCAATGTATAGCCTCTGAAAGTAGCTAGACGAGCAAGTAACTTGAATTGAGTTACGATGCAATTGTTGATGCTTAGATGCAGCATCGCGACCAATAGAATGACAGTAGACATAAAAATGATCAGTACCACCAGATGCATTCCAAAATCTAAACTCTGATCTAACTCTATCAGTATATCCAGCAACAAAATCTTCAATCGCGGAGGCAGAATGCACGCGAGGGTGATTTCTCATAACATTGATAGAAAAGGGCATAAAGTAGAAATGAGCCTGTTCTGGATTCTGAGTCACAAAGGGACTACCCAAAAGAGCAATCTTGAACATGTGTTCACTAAAGTAGTTCCCCAATTTGGGATTAAAGGGATTTGTATGTGGAAGAAAAATACTCGAAAACTTGTTGCTCATAAAAGCATCAGGATACACAAATATCTTAAGGGTGTTCATCATTTCTTCATAATCAGCAGCAAATAACTCCCAATCATGATATGGACTATAACTAGTTAACAAATTTCCACCTTCATTAGACCTGTTTTGCACCTCCATTGGTTCAAGATTCTTCATTCCCACTTCTTCCTGAACATCAAACTCAACAAAAACTCCATTTTTATGTATGAAATCCTTCATTTTTGTTTGTACCATTAGTAAAACACCCACCATTACAACTACAATCAACATTACAGAGAAGGGTCTGAGAAACCCCCACCATCTTATAAGTTTGAAACTTTTTCTAAAACCACAAAACCCCATATCTGGGTCAGCTTAAAAATCCTCTTTTTTTACCCCCCACAAAGAAGACAAACCCAAAAACCTTCTATGAAAACATTAAAAAACCATATTTATCAACAGAGAACTCAAGAAACTTATCTGGGTCAGCTTAAAAATACTTTATGTCCAACCCCATGAACAAGAAAAACACAAAAAACTCCTAAAAAAAAACCCATATTTACCAACAGAGAAATCAAGAGATATATCTGTACCAGCTTAATATAGGACCATTTGTTGGGTTAAGCAGGCGGCAAAAATTGTTTATGTTTTAATTATTTAAGGTTGTGTTTGGTACGGAGAAAAATGTTATTTTTGGAAAATAAATTGATTTTTAACTCATTTTTTCATATTTGATTGATGAAAAATGTTTTTTATTGTTTGGTTTGTGAGTGAAAATATTTCAAAATGGGGGGAGGGGGAAGGTTGTCAGATGAGGAAAAAATAATTTAAATGTGAAATATTTTTCTAAAATTAAAAGTATTATTTTTTGGGGGATCTGTGGAAGGAAGGGATTTGAGATTGGAGAAGAATTTTGGAAAATGTTTCAGAAAGTCATTTTTCTTAAATTTGAGGAAAATGAGTTGATTTGGAAAACATTTAAGCCAACCAAGCATGAAAAAATTAAAAAATATTTTTCTGAAAATATTTTCTTTCCATACCAAACACACCCTAAATGTCAATGGTTTATAAGAATTTGATGATTCCAAAGATGATGGAAGCAACTAGTATTATATTCACTATATTATTATCTATAAAATGGTAATAATACTGATTCTTCCTTGTTTAAAAATCCTGAATTTGAGTTTTTATATACAAAATTTTTTGGTAGGAAGCCTACATTAATCGAATTTTAATGTGAATATTGAAAAGTAAAATTTTAAAATATCTCTTCTTTTTTTTCCCGAATGGTGACTTCAAGATAATTTTGATTGGATTAAGCCGGCGGTATTTTTAGAAAAAATATATATGAGTAAAGAAGTGCTAATGTACAACATAGAAAATACCTCCCTTCACAGAATCTTATGCTTTTAGTTTTTTTAGTTGTCATGTTATATCTTTTAAAAGTTATTTAGATTAATTTTTAGAGTTAAATAAAATTAATATTTAAAATAAAAAATTAGATATTTAAAAATTATAAAAATAAGATAATGATATAAAGATTATTATGAGATGCAAAATAACTCTAATATCTCAACTTTCTAATAATAATAAAAATTATTATTTCACAAAATATATTACGATACAAATTACCCTACTAAAAGAAAATAATCAATAAAACTTATTAGTATTATAATAAAAATATTACCCCATCATGAATAAAGTTAAAATAATTTCAATTAGCTAAACAATAAAATATGGCAATTTTGAGACATGACATACATGAAGACCAATGAGTGAAAATATTAGATAATATATAATCACCCTTACTTACAGCTTATTATTTGAGTTACTCTCAATCGTCTTATTTCTATAGATGAAACTATTAAATATCGTTTACGTAAGATTTGTTGGGCGTGTCCAAATGTTAAGAGTGTACAATCAGACCCTTAGGGCTTAAATCTCACAAAATTAAGCCACACATGAGTATCGGGGTGTTTTGCTAGAGCCCGTCCTAGGGTAAGCCCCAAGGCGAGTCCCAACACTGTCTTTTGAAACACTGTACCATACGCACATTAAGTTTCTCATGTAAAAATAGTTTTGGCTAACATACAAAATAACACAAACTAAAAGAAGCATTTTTAGAGTCACCTGCATTTCCAATAGAAGAAATGCTTATAAAATGCCATTAATCAACTCAGTAATTACAATCACTCACATTATTTCTCAGCTAAACCATAAACTACCATATGTCACACTTCTACATCTCATTTCCAGCCATTAACTTTTATAAAAAAAATCACTTTTTTTTGTTATGATGATGCTATTGCACAATTACAGAGAAGAATTGATCCCTTGAGTTGGGAAAAATGTATGGAATTCCTATCAATTACACCTCTATTGCCTTCTTGGCGTGATTTTCCTATGGAAGTTGCTGCTTCTTGGCTAGCATTTCAGCATGCTGTTCTAAGTACTCTCTGCTGTTCATCTCTGTCAACCTGCAACATGGCAAAAGGGTTATTGAACTATTTCGAAGAAAGGAAGATGGTTTTGTGTATGAGATAAGAAGATGAAACAATGGAGGCTAATGAAGGAGAGCCTTGACGTGATTAGTAAAGTTGTTGCCATGTGATCAAGAGGTCAAGGTAAGTCTGTGTACAATAAACTCTTGTGGCCGACCCTTCCCCGAGCCGTGTGCATACCTGAAGCTTAGTGCACCAGGGTGCCCAAACAATGGTGGCTAGTGTAGTTCACAACAGCAACTTGTATAAACATACAAGTAAATTTTTAGGCCAAATAGAGCGACGAGAGGATGGTTGAAACTATAATTGAATAAATAAAAATGAACCCTCTCTAATAGCTTAAGTTTTAAATGAGGTGGTCACTCAACTCAATGGGATAAGAGAGCCAGACTCAATTCATGCTCTTGATTTACCTATTGTTGGATGGTTTGGACTCATGTTATATTGTTCATGCTCCAAATGTCCAGTTCTATGAGTGTCAAGTGTTCAAAAGCCCTACATAGAGAGGGAGGAGTGGGATGTTGTCTCCCTCATGATCTATAGCAAGGTTTTGGGGTTCAGTTACGTCGAATACCCATTTTATTAACATGGTATCAGTGAAGAGGTTATGGGTCAAGTCTCACGACCTATTTATAAAAAAAAATGATGAGATCACTCTCCCGGGTGTGAGAAGTGCGTTGAAAAACTACAATTCAAGAAGATAGCAATTTACCTACTAATGGTGCGATCTTTTGCAAAACCCAACTCGTTGTCCACACAAAGGTCAAAATCATCGTTCTTCCTTGATCTTGAAGATGTTCTAGGTGCCATGTGTTGGGCGTCGGATATTGTCACGATCCTTTCAAAAAGTTCGACAGGAGATCCCTCAGCCGAGCATAAAAGTCTAGCTCTATTTTCATACATTACCTAATGATGAAATCAGAGAGGAATTTCAGTTTGCTTCTTGACATGGAGAGTTCTCTCCAAAAGAACATGAGGTATAATTCCACCCGAGAATACACGTTCTTTGATAATCTAATAATCAAATAAGTGATCAAACTAGTGAAGCAGAAGAGAACTAACATCAACCAATGTCACAAAACGGTATGCTGCAGTTTTATTATGAAGCCCAAATATCGGTACACCTTCCAGAGCCAACGTATGGAAGTTTTCTGGTTACACAAAAAACAAATGATCAGTCAAAAACCTCGAGAAATGGATATACTGCTCAACTGAATTTCACCATCACGAAACTAAAAAGTCATGTTAGTAAAATGTAAAGCACAAAAAAAACCTTGGAGAACATTGACGAAAGAAAAATAGCTAGGCAATGCTTGTTTGCCACTTCAATGATTTAAAAACCCACCTACTGACTCTACTGTGTAAAGACTACTCTGATTATCGATGTTACAGACACTCAATACCAGAAAAAAGAAGCTACATAGCACTTACTAAATAGTCCAAAATAATCTGCCGCGCCAAGAGGCCTGTCACAGAGTTCCTCAAATGAAAATAATGCACATCCATTCGCACCAAGTGGAACCTAAGTATAGGGAAAACACAATCTAAGTCCAGTTAGTTGTAAGACCTTTGGATCATCAAATCAAATGCATAGCTAACTTTAGTCAATTAACCTGTAATTTCCTTCCCATGACAACTTCGACCTCTTGTGGAACTGGTTGAGCATCCCCTACTAGCATTTGGAATTGCTTTTTAATAACGCTAGAGAGATCTCTTCCGATAAAGTAGAAGCCCTGTTCAGCCTGCAGTTCAAGTAAATAGGAAATAAATCAAAATATGATCATAGATTAGCAAGAACAGCAGAAAAATAACAACCAAACGAATGTCCAGAGTTGAATTCTATACCGAAGTCAACTTCCTGTAGTCCACTGCTGAACCAATTTCACGTACTACACATCTTTCCTGCATCAAGATACTTCCCATGTGATTAAGCCAATCAACATGAGTTTGAGTTGAGAATAAGCGTGTAGCTGACAATTTCCATTTCAAATTTTCTGATTATACTTGCAGAAACAATTTCTTGAAGAAATTTTCCTCCTGTTAAATGTTTTCTGGGCATAATATATAAACGTACACTCAAACTTGGACTTAGTTGACAAGTAAATGCTCTAACTTTGAGTATGCACATCTAGACACCTCAATTCGTCTCTAATCCACTATGCTAGTTAAACACTCCCAACTTACAAAAATGATCATCTAGACACCTTCAAAATTTATGTGCCACATCCACATCAGGTGTCCAGATATGCAGTAGAGACAAGTTAAAAGCGTTTAGTTGCCAATTGAGACCATTGAGGTGTCTACATGTGTCATCTCAAAGTTGGAGTGCTTACTTGTCAGCAAAAGCCAAGTTTGAGTGTCTATTTATATATTATGCCTTCTTTTTAACTAGGTTAGTGGCTCTTTAAGAAGACAGCAACAATAAACAAATGGGAGATATTAGACAAGTAGAAGCAGATAAATAGAAAGTACAAATAAAGTGCTAGGCACATGAAAGGAGGGGGGCAGACACCTAGCTGTCACTCTAATAGAAATGCAACGATTTCACATTAGGGATGTCATATTTAAGTACCTTTAAAGTAGCTATAAAGGGAAGGAAAAGATCTCGCTGCAGTCCACGTTCATAAAGGTTATCAGGAGCACGGTTTGAAGTAGCAACAAGAATCTGCATTTGCAACCATAAAGGATCAATAGAGAAAACCGTTGTTAACCTTATGATTGCAGGGATTACAGGAATTATAGGAATAAAACACACGGTGTATGCGACAACAAATTACTCACAGCACCGTTGGTAAATAATTGTCTAAATAAGCGATTCAGTATCAGCGCATCAGCCACATCAGTCACCTATATTTTAACAAGAGAACTTTCACGGATCTGAGATCTTCTCATAGAAGCTTAAAAACACAACGAAGAGAAAAGAAACATTCCGAGTTCCATACTATACTGACATACCATGAATTCATCAAGACACAACAAAATGGCCTCATCAGCTATCTCTCCTGCCACAACTTCTAGAGGATCTGCCACGCCCTTGTGCTTCTGCAATTAGATAGATGTTACGATGTGAAAATTCCTTATTTCAGACACACTAGTATGTATTGCAGCAAAATATCAGAAAAGAATAAGATGGAATGTGGCTTAAGGCAGTGATGTAAGCTTTCAGGAATCACGCATAACTATTTAAAAGCTTTAAGAAATGGCCAGATTCTAAGTGAAACGAATGAAAATAGAGAATATAAAACTTACTCCCTCTGTTTCAATTTGTTTGTTTGGTTTTAACTTAACACAGAGTCTAAGAAAGTAAAGGCGACTTCTGAATCTTGTGGTATTACACTAGATATGTAGAATGTACCAAAATGTCCCTTATCTTGTTGTCTTAAACATGCCATGTGGAAAGTTAGAATTAAAGAGTTGTCTTTAAGGAAAGAGGCATTATTCTTTTTTAAACAAATAAACTAAAAAGGAAAGTATGACAAACAAATTGAATCGGAGGGAGTAGTTCTCATGCAATTCTCCTAACCTCTTTGACAATGATGTGATAGATCTAAACAGCTTGTTAAATTAGTAATAATCTTAGGGAAATATTGCAATAAAGAATGTTGCAGTCAAAATAATTAATAAGCATATTGAAATGAAACAAAGAAAAATTAGGTTCATACCTGTAATCGGCTGTGAACATTCAGCATGAAGTCATGGAAATGGATTCTCTTTTTCCTCCAACTGGCAGGCCTGACATAAAATGTTCATAGATTGAGATAAAAATTTGTCTTTTCGGTTCTCATATAAATGCAGATACAAACATCTGATTTCTGGCAACATGAATCATTTTGTAAAATAAGGTTGGAACTTACAACTGGTCGAAGAACAGGTCCATCAACATAGTTTTGCCTGTCCCAACTCCCCCATAAAGATATAATCCTTTGACAGGGGCATATGACGACTGTGGTAAGAGACGAGACCATAACCATCTACTCCTGAGAATTTACAAGAGTGATGTGATGCATCAATACAACAAAATATAAACAATCGCGCTACTAGTCAAATGTACATTGTGTCAATTTCAAGATACAAATACACAATTGAAATGGTGGAAACTCAGTTGGTGTATACCTGCCAGCTTTATCGGAGGAGGCATATTTATCCAACCGACAGTCTTCAGCTTTTTCAATGAGCTGATCATAAAGTCTTTGGAGTTCTTGCAATGTGCCTACCTACAACATCATCGTCAGAATCTATTCTCAATAAGCAATGAAGGTATAAAAATTCATCCATCATCATAGCAACTTCATTCTGATGTACCTGAAACTGAGTTTTGACAAGTTTCAAGCATATTGTAAATTACAGACTTTCGAATATAGAGAATTCTTTAAAGATTACCTCATTTTACACCAATGGACTTTGTGATTGAATGTCACTAGACAAAATTTCTCAATATGAGAGAACCATTCCACTTGGTATTAAACTAGAATGACTACAATTTTAAAGGGGTTCGGAAGACGTAGAACATTTTCCCCTAAGAAATAGGTGGTTTCGATTTCAAGACGTAGATAAAATTGAGCTAATATGTGACCATGAGAGCACAATGATGCAAGTCATCTAAGTTGCTCGGACTCTTTAATTCCAATGCCACACCCGTGTAGGGGAAGGTTGCATTGCCTACACCCGTCCTTCCCTTCCAAGCTAGTGTGTACTTGAGTCATTCTTCCATATGAAATTCACACCAACATAAAAAGAAGAAAAAAATGCATTTATCCCTGAACACCCAATACCAAGGATAGATTGATAAATATAGTGTTATCTAGTTACAGAAAACAGAGTTGAAAGTATTCAATATTTGCGCAGAAGGCGCAACCAGAACATGCTCATTTTTTCTGAATCTATTTAACCATAATTAAGCATACAAATGCCTAACTTAAGCTAAATTCACGGGATTTCTTGTTGCTTACCTGGCAAGCATCTCCATCCAAGAGCTCACCCTCGGCAATTCTTCGTTCATATTCCACCAGAGGCCCGCCTCTGGTCTCCACTACAATTGAATCAACCAGAACGAAAACCAAAACGGTAAGAACTTATGTTCAAAATATACACAAAAAGTGCATACAAGAACAAAGAACTCATCATAAGACCGTATACCTCCATTACTAACTGTAGCTACATCAGCAAACATGGCTCTGGACAACATGTAATATGGTTGACTATGTCTAGTAATATCACCATTATATGACAGTTTGCATAAACAGCCACGACTTATATCAGTCGAAAAATATTGTCTTCTTACAAAACTATTAATCACATTATCCTTTCTATACCGCAGAGCGGATTTGATTTGCCTCACAGACTGCAGACCTTTCCTCATGTTGATTTCTAAGCTCCCAGGAGAACTGCAAATTTCTATAAGAGTAGCCTCAACAAGATCCTTGAATAAACACCAGTTTCTGAAACAAGCAAGTAGCAATAAACAATTAGTGGAATATATACCAACTTTCACAGGACAAGACAAACAATTCTCCCAGCATAAAAGTTTGAGCCATTGATATAAAAAAACAATCTTTGCATCCCACTTTCAAGTTGAAGAAAAATAATTCATTTTGAACATTAATTTAAATCGAAAACACAGTTGACAAAGTAAATGAAAAATAACTACACAAAGTACAGTAATTAATCAACTTTTGACTTTACTCCAAGCATTCAGTAACATCAAACTATCAAGTTGACCAAAACATCTACCAAACTGCCAAAATGAAATCTACAGAGATCTGCATGAAATAGCTAACTGGGCAAAAACAAATTAAATTCAAGTAAAGATTCAATGGGATCACCTTATAACTAATAGAACCAAAATCCAGAATTGCCAAAGAGCTAATCTCAAGAAAAGTGAAATAAAAATCCACTCTTGAAACAACTTACATTAACAAAAATCAAATCAAATCTCCACAAAAGATATATCCAATGGAATCACCTTAATAGAATTGCAGGCTAATTGAGCCAAATACACCTGATCTTCAAGAAAAAAAATGGCATTTAAAAATCCATGCTTGACAAAAATTACATTATATCTGCACAAAAGATATTCAATGGAATCACCTTAATGCTAATTGAGCCAAAACCCAAAATTTCTAGAGAGCTGATCTTCAAAAAAAGTGAGATAAAAATCTGCTCTTTAAACAACAAAACTCACACCACAAGCACACACAAATGCATACTGGTTTCTGAATCTTGTTTCTGATTATGAGTGTGTGTGTGAATTTTAACAGATAAAATGTGGAAAAAAAAACTTTTTTTTTCTGAGAGTCAAATTTTTTCTTTTTCCAAAGATAAATACCAAGGAAAGTGGAAACACAGAGTTTTTCAACACCCAATTTTTCTGGAATTTTAACAGATAGGATAGGATTAAAAAAAGAACCTACTTTTCCTATTTAGGTGTCTAATTTAAACTCTTTTTTTTTCTTTTTAATAAATTGATGAGTTTTTCAAGACCCAATTTTTCTGGAGTTTCCTAGGGGAAAACAACACCAACAACAAATAAAAAACCAACAAAATAAACAAGAAGAGGAAAGAATATGAGCAAACCTTCAAAAGGGTATCACAGTATGGGCCTTTTACAGCATGTGGGGTTGGTGGGGTGGGGGTCGGGTGGGGGGGGTAGCTGAGGTTCACAACAAGGAGGGGTATGGGGTACTAAAAGATCAAAAGTTCTCAAATACTTTATGAGTTTTCTTTCCTTTTCCAATCTTTTTTACGAATTTTGGAATTTTTTTATCAATGGTGGAGTTCTTGTAGAATGACCAAATTGCCCTTGGTTGACTAGGAAAATGAATATGAAGAGATGTAAATATTTGGGTTAAGTGAGGGTATTTTTGGTATTTTAAGAGACTTTACTGACACGTATTTGATTGGAAGCTGAGTCACTTAAACGTCACTGTATAAGTCTTTTTCTCGTTTTTTATTTGAAAAATTTATAACTAATCAAATTATTAATTGTGTTTTTTTTAATGGGCAAGTATCTTTGTCATTTAATTTGTATTTGCTTTTTTAAAAAATGACTATTTACTTCATAATAATTTATTTTCACATTTTAGAAAATAAAAGTGGTGAAGATAGGTAACTACGATGGATATGTAATATACTATAAGAGAGAGAATTAGAAATGAGGATATTTAAAACGAGGCGGGAGTGATAAAAACGTGGAAAGCGAGTTTTAGATGATTTGGATATGTGATGAGGAGATGCACAAATTTTTTCAATGTGAAGGTGTGAGAGGTTTAATATATGGATGGATTCAAAAGAGGTAGAGATAAATCAAAGAAGTATTTAAAAGAGATAATTATATTTTATAGTTCATCGATGACATGATCTCAGATAATAAGATGTGAGTGTATAGATTCGTTGTCTATTTTGGTAAGCATAATACTACATTACTACTCTTGTTTTTTGTTCGTTGAATTCAGTTATTATGTGTTGTTTGTTTTGATTATAGTTATTATTCTATTGATAGTATTATTCTGCTATTATTTGTTTTACAATTGTCTCTTTTTTTTAAAAAAAATCATTACTTTTTTTTCTAGATTGTTTTATTTTAAGTCGAAAGTATATAAAAAAATAATTGTTCTAACTTCGAGATAGAAGTCAGATCTGGATACACTCTACTCTCCTCAACTTTTATTTGCCAAACTATACTGAAAACGCTACGATTCTTTTTCTCTTATGAAATTTCTAGTTAGATGAACACTGCTCTATTGCATGACGAAGTGATCTTTCCCTCTTATAAAAATTGGTATCTCACTTTCCTAAGAAAATATTGACGTGGCAGTGTACACCTAGCTCCATAACTAGGCTAGTCACTAACTAGAGTACGACCGATCTACCGGATCAAAGGCAGCCGAGAATGTAAGGTAAAAAGAATCAAGGAGGATAATATTATTATTAATTTCAATCATATTTGCATGTACTATGAATAAAAATAATTTTAAGTCATATAAAAATAACTGAATTCAATCATTATTTGCGCACTGCAGGGCCTACTCGGGAATAACGCTTCCAACAAGATTTTTTTCATACCCAAGACTCGAACCTGAGACCTATGATTAGGAATGAAATAATTTCACCAGTGCATTACCCCACTAAACAACATAATTTAATACAGTAAAAATGATTACTTTAATACACCTTTTAAATAATTTTTAAAGTAAAAAAACACAATTATATTATATTATAGATCCTCTTATCACGTGCATAATTATTTTTTTCTTTAATTGGAATTGAAATCTCAATTTTCCATGTTCAACAGATTCTTTTCCTAAAAAAGAACACATATTATCAATCATGAAATTAGATTAAGTACGGATATAACTTTTCAGTATCATCAAGTTTATAATCAATTCCACGATCAAACATAAGTTTTTGAAGCTTTTTATGATGTTATGTTCGTGTTTAAAGACGTAAACATCCTTAAATCATGAGATATATGATATTTATATGTCTAAGACTACAATATTCTAGTGTTAAAATATTTATAAAATGATTTTACATTTTTATGATAAAGACTCTTTTATAATTAGAGACCTAAAGAATGATATTTTGCCTCTTCTCATATTATTATTTAAAATAAAATGTTAAGAATTCAATTTTGACTATATTTATGATTCCACATGGGTCTATTAACAAGGTAATGAATGACTTTCATTTTCAAAAAATATGACAATATTGAAGATAAAATTGTTTATTCATTAGGCTTAAAAATTTCATCCAAAAATATATAATATTGGTAGAAAGATGTCATACAGTATGATACGATACAATATGTTATAATATAATGTAATAAATTATGAAATAATACATAACAATCATCAAAATAAAAACCCCCTCCTCATTTTTTTTGGTTGTTGTGTTACGTTTTTCGAGAGCCAAATTGACTCATTTTCAAAGTTAAATTAGATTATATTAATTTAATATTTTAAAATAAAATTTTAGATATTCAAATATTATATGAAAAGTACTATAAATTATATATATTTTTATGTCAATATGACCAAAAAAATACATATAAATTATAAGTCAAAATTCATTTTGTTTGACTCGAAACTATAACAATAAAAAATGACCGAAAGAAGTATAGTTTATAAACAATTGGGCTTTACTTGTTTGGGTTTGGGCTTAAATTCATCATCTGTGACCCGAATAAAAAGCCCAGAACCCGAACTCCAACCCGACAGCTTTCTTCTTCTTCAATGGCACAACAATTCAATTTTCCAAAATTAGGGCTTAAGGAAGGAATCACAAATGGCGAATCAAGGAGCAAAAAAGCGTAAGGAAGAAAATTCTCGTCATATGAAGAAACTCTTTCAAGTCATCATCATCTGCAATGTAAAATTTCTCCTCTTTTTTTTTTTCAATTTAGATTTTTTTTGGTTTAATTAAAAAAAATTGATCTTTTTTGTTTTGGGTGTTTGTATAGGTAATTTATTTATTGGTTAGATGTGGAATTTTCTATTCAAGTTTCACATGGAAGCATATTGTTGGATTATTGTTGACTTCATTGGCATATGCTTTACCTTACAAACAATTAGATTCAATGGCGAAACCGAGTTATGGTGCTGATGGGGAGATGTTTGATGGTGGATATGATATGAGTACTGGTGGAATTTGTGGGTAATGTGTAGTTTCAGTTTCATAATTTTATTTTTAGGTTCTTGAATTTTGATCTTTTTGAGCTGTTTTTGACTGTTAGTCGGTCTTTGATTACATGGGGTATGTTGTTATTGTTAGTTTTATAGGATTTGTGAGCTATGTTACTTGAATTTGAGTATGAGATATGTAAATCTGAGATGAGTACTGGCTTGGGTATGATCGATTTTTAGTAGCTTCTGAGTGTATGGTGAAGGATCTGCTTCCATATCACACCCATGATGATTTTGGGGTTCTGAGTTTCTTTTCCTTTCTTTTTGAGCTGTTTTGACTTTTATTTGATAAATCATTGGCCTTGTTTTGTAGTACTGACTTGGGTATGATCGATTTTTAGTTGGTTAAAACGGATGCATTCAAGTTTGAGTATCTGCCCTGTGTCATACCCATTTGAACCTACGATGAAATGAGAAGACGAACACAAAAATGATGACTAGATGAATCAAGAGTGTTCAAGGCTGTCTTGCTAATTGAGTATGCTGGAAAAGTATTAGTTATGTGGAAATGTTGTTCTTTCTTTAAGCTTTTCCCCTTATTTCGGATAATCAGCTTGATAGGTTCAACCAGTGATGGAGTTGAACATTTGGACGACTCAGATAAAATGATATTAGACGATTATATTATCAGGAAGGAAAGCTATCTTTATTGCATTCTGTTCCGTCTTATCTTATTATCCAGTGTCGTGGGTGGCCATTAGGAAAATAAAAGGCTGTCTTTGTTTGTCACACTTATGTCAAAATGAAGGCATGGGAAAAATACTTCATTTGTCTTCATGCCTTCCCTCTTACTAAAAAGTATGTCTTTGAATTAGTTGGGAAAGCTGGCCTGATGTGTTAGCTTTGTGGTAATTTCATAATCTCCAGCACCATTTTGTTTGGAAATATAATCTTACCTTGCTATGAATCTTGCTTGCAGATATTTACATGATATAATCTACATTACATGTTTCGTGCAATTGGCATCTATCATCTCTGACAAGTTTTGGTATACATATCTAGTGGTAAGCTTATGCTTATACCTCTATCCATACTTTACATACATGTCACAGTCATCGTTTTGTTTTTGAGAATGGATCAGAGCACATAATTGGTAGGAAATATCTAATATTCACTGCTGCCAAAATTTATAAACGTAAAATGTTGGCAATGTGTTATTTCTTCTTGGTATGTTCTATAATTTGTAAGCCATAACCACAATGTCTTGTTGACGACGTTAAACAGGCTGCTTTTGGATCTTTTGTCAATAAGCAATGATCTTTTGACAAATTGTTGATTTGTGAGTGAAAAAGATGCACCTTAAGAGAGAAGAAACAAGTTGACTTCCCCATCGTTCTTTCATATCTTTGTTTAGGAATTAAGTATAGATTACTAGCTTCTTTTGGCTACAGCTTGCTCTCTGTGGATGTGTGGATTAGTCAAGGTGCATGGAAACTGGCCTGGGTGATAGTGTCACCCAAAAGGGAAAAGTTAAACAAGTTCCTCAAGACTTTTATATAAGGAAAATGAAGTCTTGAAGAGAGGACGCGATGGAAAGATGGTGCTCAAGGAAAACAAGTTTGTGTTTTCCAGAAACAATGATTGTGAAGAGCCCTCTTTCGGCAAAATCTGTGTGTGTGTATACAGGGCCAAGCATCGAATAGCTCTCACACTTGTGTTAGATAAATAAGCATTAATGGTCAAGAACACACCTTAACTATGACTTTTTCACGAATTTTACACCCGAACTATCATTAGGTTATTTGATTGATCTGCATTAAAATTACGGTTTCCCTTTCCAGATACCTGCATTTGCAGCATACAAGCTCTCTGGACTTATCAAAGGATTTTTACCTCAAGGTTCAGAGGTTAGTGCTAACAATAGGGAATCAAATCTTCACAGATCAAACGACGTCTTAACTAGTTGGCCTAATGTTTCTCATGATTATCCAGGATGCCGAAGAGGACGAGAAGACCCGAAAGAAGAGAGAGAAACTGGAGAAGAAAGCTTCAAGAACCAAATTCGTCAAAACAAGAGCTCGTTAGTTCAAATCTACGCACTGGCTGATGACTAACGTTTGCCCTCAAATGTCAGGAAAACGTGTTTTAGCACACCTCTTATCTCGAGACTGGATATCGATGTACTCTAATGTTGTTGGAAATTATTGCTCTGGCTATACTTTGTAGGCTAACCAGATACAGATCCATTTTTTGTTTGTTTAATGTATCTGTGTATGTCTTTTGATCAGCAGACTAAATCTTGCTCTTTTGATGAACCTGTACTATGAATCACATAATCAGCAGTTAGCTACATTTTGGTGCAAATTGACATTCAAACTTGGCCTCAACTCCAACTTTGAGAGCGCATCTAGGTACTTTAACTTGGTTTCAACTGGCAACTAAACACTCCATTCCGTCCTCACTGTGTTTCATGGATATTATGCGGATGTGACACATAAAGTTTTGTGGTGTCTAGACTCTAGATGATCATTTTGTAAGTTTTGGAGTATTCAACTGATTTCCTCGGTGGCTCTTCTATTGATGGATTGAGATATGTTGCTTGCCTATCATGCCAAAGGCGCTGCTGGTGGATATGCCAAAGATGCCCTGGCTCTATCGGGTACTCACCTTATCCTTCGCTGAATCTTTCCTTTGTCCTTCCCCTGAATCGGAGATAGAACTTTCTTATTCAACTATGGGGATTAGCAAAGGAAAGAAAGTTCAACACATCTGTGAAGATGAGTTGAGGTATTTAGATGTGCGTATTCAAAGTTGAAGTGTGTAGTTGTCAGTTGAGTGTCTATTTATGTCTTATACCGTGTACATTTTAACTTGATTTCTGATAATCCTTTCGGAGTTTAAGAAATAATTATGTTCTATGAGTAAAACATGCAAATGACCTTCATGCCCCTAATGTTCTGTGAAGAACTTAATAGCTAAGGAAAGGGAAAAAAATGGCTCAAATTATTTTTAAAAAATCATATATTAGTTCAACTTACTAATTTCCAAGAAGATGTATGCCATCTATATTTTATATTTTAACTATTTTTCCTTTTTGAATTAAAATATAGTCATGACTTTGACTATTTGTCAAACTTAATAACTAAGATACTAGTCCAAAAATAAATAAATAAATTTTACAAAAATTCTCTCTATATATATTAAGAAATTAATTAAATATTTAATTGTGAGTTCAATTAACTTGATAATTTTCAAATTCTGAATTCATCTTTGCTTCTCCCCCCTATAAAATTTAAAGATAATTGCAAGGAAAAAAAAAAGGAGGATTATTTCACAATCTTAATATGTTAAAAAGTGATATTTAATTCAAAATGAAATAAATAAAATTTGTTGAATTATTGTTGTAGTCAACTTTAGAGTATACATAGAGAAGAAAATATGTAGAAGAATACAATACTAACTTGGCTAAGTAAAAGAAGAAACTTCATCCTCATTTTCATGCCATGTGTATTCATTGATTGATAATAAATATAATAATATTTTTATTGCATTGATTTGATATAAGGTTGTGTTTGGCATGATGTAGTAATTAAAAAAAAATATTTTTTTTGTCTAACCAATAAGTCTATATAATGTTTTTTTGATAATATATCATTGAATAGGAGTAACAATACATTTTTGTTGTTTTATACTCGCTCTTTTCATTTTTACTTGTCACTATTTCACTTATTGAGATCAAACTATATAAACTTTGATCAGTATTTTAAAATATATTTTTTTCATCATATTAATATGAGAATGATTGCTACTTATAACATTTTTCGTATAGTTTTCAACCATCTAAATTTTAAATTTTAAATATTAAATTTAGTTTTGAAGTTTAGTCAAGTTGACCTCGAAAAACAAAACTCTGATAAGTAAAAGTGGCAGAAGGAGTATTATTTTTTTAGTATACACAAAAATGACTATTTCTTGAAAAATATATTTTGATATACATTCTCCATCAAACCAAACACACCCTTAAAGACAATTTCATCCTTTCTTCTTCACAACTTCTATATATAGAAACTACATGTTAAAGAGTAGAAACTAGAAAGACACTAAAACAAGCTCCATTAATAGAAACATTATTTTTTTTCAAGAAAAAATGGTGCAAGTAAATATCAAAATTGCAATTTTATTTGTGGTTGTGATAATTTTCTTGAAATGGATATGGAAATTCTTGAATTGGGTGTGGATTAATCCAAAAAAATTGGAAAAAAGACTCAAATTAGAAGGTTTTAAAGGAAGTTCTTACAAGTTTTTATTTGGAGATATGAAGGAAATTAATACTATGGTTGAAGAAGCAAAATCCAAGCCTATTAATTTCAATAATGACTTTATTTCTAGAGTTTTGCCTCACTCCACCAAATTGATGATGCAATATGGTATGTAATTTATTTCAATTTATTATGATATAGTTTGATTGAATATATATTATTTAAACTATACAAAAATATTGTCACATCCTTGTATCGATTTTTCCAAGAATGCATTATTTTTGAAAGATTTGACACTTATTCATCTTCTGAGGATAGACTAAAATTTTAAAAAGAAATAAAGAATTTTGAAACATGTGATCTTTAATTATAAAATTTATAATCCCATATATGTAATCTATACTATATTAAAAACGTAAAAGCCCTTAAAAATATTGTTTGGATTTTTTGACCTTCATTAAAAGACTTCGTTTTAGACAAAATTATTTTTTTACTTCTTTAAATTATTATTTAATCATATTTATAATATTGACTTTTAGAATATATGAAAATAAGTAATAAAATAAAGATTTCTCTTAAATCTTCCTTATTTGATAGACTTCTACTTCTTCCTTATTTGAATCAAGAAAATATCTTATAATCGCTAAGAAAAATTCTAATTTACCATGGGTTCCAATTAGTTATATAGGACCTTTATAAATACATAATTTTTCAAAATTAGTAAATTAATTTTTCTCTATAATGTTTGTTATTAAACAAGGTACACACTTTGATCACGCGCAAAACGCGTACAGTATGACTAGTTTTTGTGAAAATAATTTAAGGAATATATACATAATCAGATGAATAATAATCTAACTACAGGTAAATCTCTTATAATTTATCATCACATATTAAACTATACCAATAGGTTATTTTGACCTATTATAACAGATAACATATCTTATTTTCAAGATTTAAATTGTGCACTTTAAGGAGGTTACATTAATTTGCAATTCTAAATGAGCTAATAATTAATGTATATAATTTATTTATTTTGTAGGTAAGAATTGTTTTATGTGGTTGGGGCCAAAACCAACAATGTTCATTACAGAGCCTGAATTTATTAGGGAAATTTTATCAAAAAGTTATATTTACCAAAAGATTCAAGGCAATGCAATCACTAAGTTACTAGCACAAGGGCTAGCAAGTTATGAAACAGAAAAATGGGCTAAACATAGAAGAATTATCAATCCTGCATTTCATCTTGACAAGTTGAAGGTACTTTTAATATTTATTTATTTTTAAAAAAATATATTTTTAGTTTTCCATCTAGTGTTCGGTATTTAATTTGGACTCAACTAATTTGAATTTGCGTCGAAATATTTCACTTTGGAGGACAAAGCTCTCTTTACCAGGGGATCTTAATAGCTTAATTAGTTAACTACTTGAATTTTTGCTTTATAGAAGAAGGTTCAACTCCTCATTTCATAATTCCCTTTCCCTACCTTTAGGGCTTAGGTAATAACAAAAGGTTTCCGAGGTCCGAGCCAATATTATAATTACATGTTCGACAAAAATTCAACAACTTTGATTCAAATCTTATATCTATGTTAAATAAATTTATTTGACATGTATGAAATATGAATAATTTGTTCAAAATCCAATAGTCAAAAAATGATTATAATTCACTAATCGCTACTCAGAAACTAAAAATCTTGAAACCACTTCTTCTTAAATTTGAAACCGTTAAATAACCATTAAAGGATACTTATAACCCTACCATGACCTCTAGGGCACATCCTAAATCACTTTTTCATCGGGAGTAGAGAAAAGAGAAACGATGAAAGAAATCACAAAATGTGAAATTGAATCCCCTCATCAACCAGATAAAGGTTTTTAAAAAATAACCAACTGAATTACTACAATTGCTACATCTTAAATCACTTTATTTAACCATGATTCATTTTTATTTATTTTTGTGTGTATATAGCACATGCTACCATCATTCTACTTGAGTTGTTGTGACATGCTCAACAAATGGGACAATATTATAGTTTCACCAAAGGGATCAGAGATAGATGTGTGGCCATTTTTGCAAACATTGACAAGTGATGCAATTTCAAGAACAGCATTTGGTAGTAACTATGAAGAAGGGAGGCTACTATTTGAGCTTCAAAAAGAACTAGCTGAATTAATTATACAAGCAGCAAGGTGGCTTTACATCCCTGGATGGAGGTAAGTTCCACTTACAAATTATATATATTTTTTGTCGTGTTAAAGTAACTGAACTTTATACATATAGTGTATATACAGAGAAAAAAGTTGACTTGTCTATACAATGAAATTTTTCGACGAATTAAGGGGTGTCAATGAATTTTTTTTGTATATGCTATATATGAACAATAGGTTTGTGCCAACAAGAAGGAACAAAAGAATGAAGCAAATAGCAAATGAAGTAAGATCATTGGTGTTGGGAATTATCAACAAAAGAATAGAGGAAATGAAAGAAGGCGAAGCTAGAAAAGATGATTTATTAGGTATATTATTGGAATCAAATTTCAAAGAAATACAAATTCATCATGAAAACAAGAATTTTGGAATGACAATTGATGAGGTGATTGAAGAATGCAAGTTGTTTTATTTTGCTGGTCAAGAAACTACTTCAGTATTACTTGTTTGGACTTTGATTTTACTGAGTAAGCATTTGGATTGGCAAGAAAAAGCAAGACAAGAGGTTGTTCAAGTATTTGGGAGTAACAAACCTGACTATGACATGTTGAATCAATTGAAAGTTGTAAGTATACATTCTTGTTATCCAAAATTTAGGTTGTGTGTTGTCTATGCATGTACTATATGTCATAGGTTATTCGAGTTTACCCATCCTAAAGAGAACGTTTCCTCTAAATGACTTTGGTCGTACCAAACACACTGACATTTTCCGTATTTTTCACTATTTGTTTTTTTAAACAGGTTACAATGATATTCAATGAGGTTCTGAGGTTGTATCCACCAGGAATTATGATTGGTAGAAGAGTAACAAAAGAGACCAAACTAGGGAACTTGTCATTGCCTGCTGGGATGTTACTAATGTTGCCAACAATTTATTTGCAACATGACAATGAAATATGGGGTGATGATGCAAAAGAGTTCAATCCAAAGAGGTTTAGTGAAGGAGTTAATAAAGCAACAAAGGGTAAATTTGCTTATTTTCCATTTAGTTGGGGACCAAGAATATGCATTGGACAAAATTTTGCTATGTTAGAGGCTAAAATGGCACTTGCAATGATTCTACAACACTATACTTTTGAGCTATCTCCATCTTATGCTCATGCTCCTCATACGTTTATCACTCTTCAACCTCAACATGGTGCTCCATTGATTTTGCGCAAGTTGTAGAACTGGATCATATCAGAACTCTAAAATTAAGCGTGTTTGGCTGAGAGTATATTGTACTAGAATAGTTGACTTCCTAAGAAGTTCTTGTATTGCATCCTTCTTTTAACTATCTCTGAATTATGTTGTAGTTGTTGAGTGTGCTTGTATGAGATCCAAAATTCTTATGGCGATATCTGAATCATAGTTACTCATCCCAGCTAATGGAACTACTCTGTCATGCCCCAAGAGGATACTCTTGGCGTGGTCGGCACTCAAAAACCATTATTGATTCTCAAGCGAACCACTTCGTCTGATCACTAGTCCCATTGACAGCAGAAGACTCAACAAACCAAGAAATAACTTTAGGAAGAGTAGTAATTAAATAACCTAATAGATAATGGCTAAGGACCATCCAATTCAACTCAACTCAATCATAAGACCAACATTAAAGAAATTAGTTAAAAGTTAAAGACACTGAGACAATCCATCACTATTTAGTCTAATGAAACCTATATCATATCACTATTGTCTATGTGGTGCCAATGAAATGTCCATGGCTATCTCAAATCAAAATAAACGAACTAAACTCAAAGCTAGAAGATAAATTTGGTATCCTCCGAAAGCAGGGAAAGACTCACAAATCAGCTGAATACGAATAGGTCCTCAATAATGCGCCTGTTGGTGACCTCTAATACTTATCTCTGCATCATGAAAAGATGCAGGTCCAAATGGACGTAGTATGGTGAATGTACATGACCTAAAGAAATTATAATTTTTGCTACCAAAACTACAATTATGTATTACTCTATAAATTACTGTATAATATGTTTGCAGAAATGCTAAATAAATATAAATGTGATAAACAATCAGATATTTCTTCCATGCTAATTAAGGAAGTAAACGTCAAAATAATTTAATTATGAGTAGGTTAATTAATGTGTGTCATACATGATGCCTTCTTGTTGGTGAACTTTTTAATAAAAAAAAAAATTATTTGTCTAGTCAACCCTTTCTTTTTCTCTTATTACCTAAGAGACAGTTGAGGATGGAAGCAGACAGATTTCTGTCGATGTATCTGTTTTATCAAGGATAATTTTAAAAAAGAAAAATTAAAAATTTTATTTTTTTATTCTACTTCAATTTAATTTGTGAAACCCGCTTTAATTGTAACTTTTAATTTTAAATTCATATCCTTCGATTATAAATTTGTTATTTTGAATGTCAATAATATTTGTGTGTATTTTACAATTATTTTGAGTAAAACATCAACGATCAATTATGAAAAATATTTTAATTATGAACATTTCAATGGACCCATTCACATTAGATATGCATAAAAAAATAAAATAATTTACTACCCATATAAATATATATTATCATAAAGAATTATTTTTCGCCAATCATACTATATATTATATTTGTCACTAATCTATTGTTATATAGCCAATAACTCTTTCGATTTATTGATATATAGTAATCTCTTATTATGTAAGAGCCAGTTGAGAGGAAGCATACGCGTCTCTGTCAACGTGTCTGCTTCATCAAGGATAAAAAAAAATTAAAATTAAAATTTCTTTTTTGGTTTTATTTTAATTTAATTAGTGAAATCAACTTGAACTATAACTTTTAGTTTTAAATTCATATCGTTCAATTATAGCTTTATTATTTTAAATGTCAATAATATTTGGGTATATTTTATAATAATTTTGAGTGAGAAAAATCAGCAATCAATGATGAAAATATTTTAATTATGAACATTTCAACGAACCTCTTTATATTAGATTTGTACAAAAAAATAAAATAATTTACAATCAGACAAATATATATTATGATATTATCATAAGAAATTATTTTTTGCCAATCATATTGTTATATTTGTCACTAGTCTATTGTTATATATATAGCCAATAACTCATTGAATTTATTGATATATGTCATTAAGTAGGATTAGAAATTCATACTAGAGACAGTTGAGTAGCAGTCATGTCTCCATTGACGTGTCTGTTTCATCAAAGATGAATTTTTTTTTAAAAATATTTTTTTATTTTTACTTTAATTTAATTAGTCGTACGAGCTTTAACTATAACTTTTAGTTTTAAATTCATATCCTTTAATTATAGCTTTGTTATTTTGAATGTCAATAATATTTGTGTATATTTTATAACTATTTGGAGTAAAAACAATCAACAATCAATGATGAAAAGTACTTTAATTATGGACATTTCAACCAACCTCTTCACATTAGATTTTCACAAAAAAATAAAATGATTTACTACCACACAAATATATATTATCATAAGAAATTATTTTTCAAGTGATTTGGGCTTTAAGCTTCCATATTGGAGGTCTCAAGTTCGAAATCCCTTGTCAGCAAAAGCAAGAGGTTTGTCTTCTGAATTCAATGCGAGTAACCTCTCCTATGTGATTTGTTGCGAGCTGATGTATAGGTGCGGAGTTCACCCGTGCGCACCTAAAAGGATAGCAATTGCTAGTTCCCCTTGTTATCAAAAATTATTTTTCACCAATCATACTATTATATTTGCCACTAATCTATTTTATATTAACCAATAACTCATTGGATTTATATATGTCATTAAATAGGATTAAAAATTCATCTAGTTGTGTATCTATCACTAATTTATATTATTTTATACCACAGAAAATGACTTATTTTTTATTTTATTTTTTTAATATTCGCTATCAATCTAAACACACCCTTTATTGGATTATGAAAACTTGAGTTGATAAGACAACTTTAGTCCTTTCTTCTTTACAACTACTACATATAGCAACTATAAGTTAAAGAGTAGAAAAGACTACACAAAAATCCATTATTAGAAACAATAAAAAGAATTCAAAAAAAAAAATGGTGCAAATAAATATCAAAATTGCAATTTCATTTGTGATTGTGATAATTTTCTTGAGATGGGTATGGAAATTCTTGAATTTGGTGTGGATTCATCCAAAAAAATTGGAAAAAAGACTCAAATTGGAAGGTTTCAAAGGAAGTTCTTACAAGTTTTTATTTGGAGATATGAAGGAAATTAATACAATGGTTGAAGAAGCAAATTCCAAGCCTATTAATTTTACTAATGACTATATTTCTAGAGTTTTACCTCACTTCACAAAGTTTATGAAGCAATATGGTATGTAATTTATTAATCATCTTATTTCAATTTATTATGATATAGTTTGATTGAATTTATTTTATTCAAACTATATAAAAACAGTCATATCTTCGTATCGATTTTTTCAAAAATGCTTTACTTTTGAAAGATCTGACACGTATTCATCTGACTTTTTGGAAGAGTCTAAACACCATGGGATAGATCAAAATTTTGATATGTGTTGTGTTTTAGATATAAAATTTGTAATCCTAAATATGTATACGACAACAACAATAACATACCCAGTGAATACTTACAAGTGGGGTCTGGCGAGGATAAAATGTACGTAGACCTTATCACTACCTCACAAGGTAGAGAGGTTGTTTCTTGGGAACCATCATCTCAAAAACAATCCTAAATTTGTATAATATCTCTAAATGATCTAAGAATTAATGTATAAAATTATTTACACTGATGATATTTTTTATTTATTTATTTTGTAGGTAAGAATTGTTTTATGTGGTTGGGGCCAAAACCAACAATGTTCATTACAGAGCCTGAATTTATAAGGGAAATTTTATCAAAAAGTTATATTTACCAAAAGTTGGAAGGCAATCCAATCACTAAGTTACTAGGACAAGGACTATCAAGTCATGAAACAGAAAAATGGGCTAAGCATAGAAGAATTATCAACCCTGCATTTCACCTTGACAAGTTGAAGGTACTTTTAACATCCTATTTTTCAATTTTTTTAAAAAAAAATTAGTATTGTATTCAATTTAGAATCAACTAATTCGAATTTGAGTCGGAATATCTCACTTTGGAGGGCAAAGCGCCCTCTACCAGAGGATGTTGGTAGCTTAGTTAGTTAATTGCTTGAATTTCACTTTATTGAAAAAGGTTCAATTCCTCGCCTTGTAATTCCTTTCCCCTACCCTTCAGTAATAATAAAAGTTCTCCCTACCAAAGGATCCGGGGTTGGGGCCAATGTTATAATTACATGTTCGACAAAATTCAATAACTTTAATTCAAATCTTATATTTGTGTTGATAAATTCATTAGATATGTATGAAATATGAATAATTTGTTCAGAATCTAGTAAGCATAAAAAGATTGTAAGTCACTACTCATAAACTAAAAATCTTGAATCCACCTCTTCTCAAACTCGAAACCGTTAATTAACCATGAAGGGATACTTACGACTCTACCATGACATCTAGGGCATATCCTAAATCACTTCTTTACATGGGGGTAGGAAAAGGAGAAATGTGGGAGAGGAGCATAAAGTGAGAAATCAAACCCTCGTCGACAAGATGAAAGTTCAAATAGACAACTGAGCTACTTCAATTAAATCACTTTATTTAACTATGATTAATTATTATTACTATTATTGTGTGTATATAGCACATGCTACCATCATTCTACTTGAGTTGTTGTGACATGCTCAACAAATGGGACAATATTATAGTTTCACCAAAGGGATCAGAGATAGATGTGTGGTCATTTTTGCAAACATTGACAAGTGATGCAATTTCAAGAACAGCATTTGGTAGTAACTATGAAGAAGGGAGGCAAATATTTGAGCTTCAAACAGAACAAGCTGAATTAATTATGCAGGTAGCAAGGTGGCTTTACATCCCTGGATGGAGGTAAGTTCCCCTTACAAATTATATACACCAAATATATTTTTTGTCGTATTAAAGTAATTGAACTTTAAATCAATGTTTTATATTTGACCTTCTGATCGTTTGTATTTTTTGAGCAAATCACATATTGTTACACTATTAACTCTCGTTTATGAACAATAGGTTTGTGCCAACAAAAAGGAACAAGAGAGTGAAGCATATAGCAAATGAAGTAAGATCATTAGTGTTGGGAATTATCAACAAAAGAATAGAGGAAATGAATGAAGGTGAAGCTACAAAAGATGATTTATTAGGTATATTATTGGAATCAAATTTCAAAGAAATACAAATTCATCATGGAAACAAGAATTTTGGAATGACAATTGATGAGGTGATTGAAGAGTGCAAACTATTTTATCTTGCTGGTCAAGAAACTATTTCAGTATTACTTGTTTGGACTTTGATTCTATTGAGTAAGCATTTGGATTGGCAAGAAAAAGCAAGACAAGAGGTTGTTCAAGTATTTGGGAGTAACAAACCTGACTATGATATGTTGAATCAATTGAAAGTTGTAAGTATATATTCTTGTTATCCAAAATTTAGGTTGTGTGTTGTCTTTCATGTGTATCTTCTGCTCTTGAGGCTTGATATTTTTTAGGGTCTTCCAAAAACAGTCTCTCTCTCTATGAGGTAGAGGTAAGGTCTGCGTACATTTCACCCTCCCCAAACCCCACTTGTGGGATTCCACTGGGTATGTTATTGTTATCGTTGTCTTCGCGTGTATTATAATCGTATTATTAGCAACTGATGTTACCTATCCTAAGGAGAATGTTTCCTCTAAATGACATTTTCAGTATTTTTCACTACTTATTTCTTTAAACAGGTAACAATGATATTGAATGAGGTTCTGAGGTTGTATCCACCGGGAGTTATAAGTGGTAGAAGAGTAACAAAAGAGACCAAATTAGGGAATTTGTCATTGCCTGCTGGAATGTTACTAATGTTGCCAACAATTTATTTTCATCATGACAATGAAATATGGGGTGATGATGCAAAAGAGTTCAATCCAAAGAGGTTTAGTGAAGGTGTTGATAAAGCAACAAAGGGTAAGTTTGGTTATTTTCCATTTAGTTGGGGACCAAGAATATGCATTGGACAACATTTTGCTCTGTTAGAAGCAAAAATGGCACTTGCAATGATTCTACAACACTATACTTTTGAGCTATCTCCATCTTATGCTCATGCTCCTCATACATTAATCACTCTTCAACCTCAACATGGTGCTCCATTGATTTTGCACAAGTTGTAGGTGCAAATCACATTAGAACTCTGAAGTTAAGCGTGCTTGGCTGAGATTATATTGTATTAAAATAATAGACTCCCTAAGAAGTCCTTGTGCATCCTTCTTTTAACTATCTCTGATTTGTGTTGTAATTGTTGAGTGTACTTGTATGAGAGTAACACTAGGATGGGTGAAACCCTGAGAAAGTCCTTGTGTTGTATTTCTCTTTAAGCTGACCTCAATTTGTTTGAAATTGAGACGTAATTATTGTAGTTATCTCATTAGGTGGATATATCGATTTGATATATCTACTTTTAACTAGTATGGTTTTCCTATTGTACAACTTCTATGTGTCATTCTACTTCAATTTGATTCTACAACACTATGTTTTTGAGCCCCCTCCATGTTATGCAGATGCTCCTCTCTGCAATATCCATCCTTAATAACAATATTTCACTACATGACATATTTTTATAGAAGCGATCTTTCAATATTATTATATGTTCTCTAAAATAACCCTTCGCTATAACAGAGTTCGCCTGTACGTCTAAACATATTACTCTATAGTGGAGTTGGAAAATCTAAGGAACTCATAAAAAACTAGTACTTCTATCTACAACTTGGGGTGTATTCAGTATGGAGGAAACTTTCACCATGTTCGAGTGATAAAAAGTTTCAAAAAATATCTTCCCGAGAAAAATAAATCCCTTAAAAATGAAAAATACATATTTCTCCATTCTTAATCAAAAGTCTCGAACCTAAGAAAGAGCTCATTTTACCACCAAAGCAGATTAAATCACCCATATCAATAAGACCATAACAACCACACACAATCTACAACATGAGTAGTCACAGAGTTTAAAAACTACAGAGTCCAACAAAGATTATACTGCATAGTTCAAAGCTTAACTTCATTTGATAATATTGTAGTACTATTTATTCATAGAGCGGAAATAGGTCTTTCCTACGACATAAAAAAAACCTCATTACATAGTACTGGTTTCACCAAAATCATACTGCAAATTATTTCCTAGATAATATGTGATACTAATAATACTTAAGGTACTGACTTTGTAGATAATACGAGATAGTAACCCTGACTTTTCACTCTCCAAGGAGCGTATAGCATATATATATAGCTCCTTGGCAACTCCTCACTTTCCAAGGAGCGTATAGCATATATATAGCTCCTTGGCAACTCCAAACAGATTAATTTCTTGCATAGCGGCTCTACACTGCAGACGAGTCACTTCAGAGATGAAAGTGACAATCTGATCCCTTAGACAAACGCAAAGAAATTACTAGCAACTTCATTTCTTTATGCAGGTTATCCATCTAGTTAACAGAGAAAAAGAAAAAAAAATATTAGAAAACAAATATATTTACAATCTTCAAAACATATTGCATGCAAAATACTCTGTTTTAATTTGTTTGTCTAGTTTTCAGGACTTTCAAATCTTGTGGTCTTAAATTAAAGATAGGTATAATGTACCAAAATGTCTTCAAATCTAGTGGTTTGATCAAAGGATATCTTTACTGCTAAGTTAATCATAACTCCACATTCAAGGACAAGACTATGTTTCTGCCCACTGACCTGATGAAGAGTTTGCAGTGATTTGTGCACGTGAGTGGCCAAGTCAGGCGCGAGCCCTCGCACGTCAATGATAGCTTCCTGCTCAACTCCTGAAATGGCTTTAATGGAATAGAACTGACCTTCATATAGTTCAGACAAACTCGAAGAAATTTCTGGATACTTCACTTTTTCATGCAGGTCATCCATCTAGTAAACCAGGAAAAATAAAAGCATATTAGAAATGAAGGCAAATATTTCTAATCACCCAAGATATTTTACACATAAAAGATGATAGGTGGTTAGATCATCGAAGTTTGTGTTTACTGTTAAGCTTCACATTCAAGAACAGGATAATGTCTCTGCCCACAGACCTGAAGAACTCCAAGTAATTTTTTGCTAAGCACATGAGCAGCGGAGTAAGGCGAGAGCCCTCGCGCACCAGTACAGGCTTCCTGCTCCACTCCTGCACTGGTATTTGTGAAGTTACTTAATTGCTATTCAGAATCTTCGTAAACTTCACCATCATCAGAAAGTTCATCAAAAGCTCTAACATCAAGCTGGTAACGGAGAATTCCTCCGATGCCACCAAAACCACGGCAAAACTGAGATCCTTCTTGTGATTTGTTGGTGACAAACTCCAAATTACAACCAAATCTCCTGTACTCATTGGCAAACCACTCAAGTAGTGGCAATTTATCCTGAACTTCTAATTCAGCATTTGTATCAGGATCACGGAAGTTACTTTGGACAGTGTCTTGCTCCTTGTTCAAGTGCTTGATGATTGTTTCTCCAGTAGAGTTATTTTTCAACACGTACCTATTAATGTCCAGATTTTCCCACACAATAAGGGTCTCAATAGCACCCATTTCCAGAACTTTCAAGGTATCATCAACCCCAAAAACATACTTCCCAGTGTCCTGACTGATCTCCTCAAAATACTTGCCTATCAATTTCTTCTCTTGTATAAATTTCACATTGGCCAAGACCTCAGCAGACAGCTCAATTGCTTGGTTGAAACCATTCTCTCCTCCATAAGAAACATCGACCACGTTTAAAATCTTTGCCTGAAGGCGAGGATCAAACATATCAGACTGGCTAAGCTCGGTCTTAAAGTCAGCTGATCCAGCTAAAATCAAGCCTGAAACATTGGGCTGGCTAGTGGCAGGATTAATAAAAAACTGGGTTGCAAGCTCCGCTGTTTTCCTCACATAATTGTGACGTTTCTCCATCCGAAGACGAGCAAAACGCAGTGCAGACTGTCCTCCTCTTCCATGTTTTTTGGGCAGATCAACACTAAACTTGTGAAGGACCTCCCTTGTATTGCCACTCAATGTCCCAAAAAGTGTCCCATTCCCATCCATCACAATAAACCCGAACTTGTCATCAGATTCCAAAAGTTCATTCAGGGCTTCTGTGTGGAACTTGTTATCACAGAGATATAGAGATGCATTAATGGGCCTGAAGGGCTCAAAATCAATTGTAACCTTCTTCTCTTTCCCATCTTCAGTTATGATTGTTCCGGTATAAAGCACAAGCCCATTTGGTGGAACCTTGTTGTAGAGTTTAAGTCTCTGCTGAGCAGATGTGATTGCACCCAGCACAGATTGACGATTCACTCTACTTTTGATGTTTGATGCAGTTCCAAATTCATCTCCAAGCATCTTAGTGACCCTAGATACTTGATCCCGTGGAGGCATGATTAGAGAAATCATGCTGGTACCATTGCCTCGAGCAGCTTCAAGTGCCTTTATAAGTTTCTTGATCTTCCATATCTCGATATTCTTATCATTATCGTGACTGTCAGCCATCATTTTTATACCAACCTGTAGTTCAAAGATCCTCGGATTATCAGTACACAAATAAAGAACAAAGTAAAGCTAAACCAAGTGACAAACAACTGCCAATCCATCAAATAAACTAATCAACCGACGACGATTAAGTGCTGAACTTATAATGGCAAGAACCAGTTTCTTAGTTTTCTAACCCCAAATTTCCAGGAACAGCTACACTATCCATTTAAGTTGGTATAACAACTTCCATGAGCTTTTTGAAACATCCAATTTTCCCCACTTACACGGGGCAAATCTACATATCAAATTTCATTAATCATCACGAGTTTTGGTTATAACGTGTAAGATTCATTTTCTTTTAGAAAAAAAAAAATCCAACAATTTCTCCAATAAAAGTAACTCGCATAAACAGATTTATACAATGATATCAGTTTCATAATCCAAACCAGATTTAAAGAAAATACACAGCATCCATAGATAACAGCACAAATCGGAACAAATACTTCAGGTAGTTAGATCGATCATATCTCAAATAACCACAAACTGTTACAAAAATAATAATAATAACAAACAGATAAATCATTAATCAATATGCGAAATGGAAACACAAATTTCAAGTTTCAAACCCGAAAAAGGAGTTTAGTGAACGCATCCTTATTAAAGTAACTCAAATAAAGTAGATTATATAATATCTAATTCAAATCATCAGTTTCATAAGCCAAACCAAACAACAACAACAAAGAAAAAGTGTAATCTCAAGAATGGAGTCTAACGAGGATAGTGTGTATGCATACTTTAACCCTACTTTTGAGAAGGTATAGAAGTTTTTTCTGATAGCCCTCGACTGAACAGACAATAATCCAAACATAACAACAACAACAACAACTCCAGGGTAATCTCACATTTAGAGTCGCACAGAACTTACCCCATACCTTTGAGAAGGTTAAGATGTTGTTTCCGATAAACCCTCAGCTAAACGAACATTAATCCAAACCAAACAAAACAAAGATACATAGATAGCAATATAAATCCATATTGAAACTTCACGTAGCTAGATCGATCATACCTCAAACAACCAAAAAATCAAAAACAAATAAACAAACGAGTATTATCACTAATCTATATCGCGAAAAATCACAAAAATTTCAGTATTCACACAAAAAAAATCTAAAAAAAATCCAGTAATTCCTCCAATAAAAGTAACTCACAAAAAACAAATTATACAGTAATATCTAGCTCAAATAATCAGTTTCATAATCTAAACCAAACAAAAATAGAAAAAATATTACACCAAATCCATAAAACTATACAAATCAATAAATATAATACTTCACATAGCTCGATCGATCAATTCATCTCTCAAATAACCAAAAATTACAAAAAAAAAATTAAAAAAATTTTAAAAAATCACTCATCAATATGCGAAAAATTAACACAAACTTTCAACTTTCAAACTAAAAAAAATAATTTTAAGTGAACGTACCTCGTTCGAGAGAGATGGAAAAAATTCTACAGAACAGAGAAAGAGAGAGTGACACGGCAGTTTATGGAAATCTCGAGAAAAAGAAGGGGCTCCTTCTTATATATAGTTATTATTTAGGGACCCACAATGTAAATATTAAAAAATATCGACTTTGTTTAGTAAAATTCCAATTTAGTCCCTCTAAAGATTTTTTTTTTAAAACTTTAAATAGAAAACCAACACTTGGCTATTACATGTCATGTGTTGGTATTTTATTTGATGTTCGAATCAAGCTTTTATTGCGATATATTTTATTTTTTCTTGAATTTCTAGGTTGATTAGCGTCACGCTCGCTCGATTCACGTATTTTTTACTTTGTGTGTTTGTAATAACTCAAAATAGGTAACTTAACGTCATCAGATTCATATGAGTTACTACTAATTAGTAACTTTTTCGAATTACGAAAATTTTACATATTACTCAAAATGGTCAATTTTACCCTTCAATATGGTCCAATAGTTTGGGTTTGGGACTTCCATGTTAGAGGTCTCAAATTCGAAATCTCTTAATAGCGAAAGCAAGAAATTTGTCTTCTAAATCAAAATCATCGCACTGAGCTTGAATGGTGGAAGTTACCTCTCCTTTGTAGTTTTCGAGCTATATTGCATAGAAGCCGAAATTTTATCCCGTGTATACCCAAAGGATAGTAAATGCTGATTTTCGAAAACAATCTCTCTATATCTATGAGGTAGTGATAAGGTTTACACTCTATCCTCCCCAGATTCCACTTGTAAAATTTCACTGGGTATGTTGTTGTAGATATATCGATCGCTTTTTAACCCACGATTTAAAGTCCTCACCTCCTGATCACCTGACGACAACTCCCATTTGTGATAATGAACACTAGTAAATTTATATTTCAATGTATAACAACACTAATGTTACAATGTATATTTCAGTTTTTCTGACTATACAATTGTTACATAGATGCAGAATTAGAGTAACATTTTAAAGTTATATGCACAATACATATACATTCTTGAACAAACTGTCATTTGTGTTCTCTACTGGACAAGCCATGGGCCATTTCTTCTTAAAAATGTACATTGACAGATATGATGGCAACGCGAGCAGGACGTGTTGCAGTTTCAGCTTTGAAGTTCGAAGAAGCTGACGTTGATGCACGAGTCTTTACTTTCAGGATAATGAGGATGTTTGTGCTGTTAAAAGATTGAATTCTCGTTCCAAGGTCCAGGAAGACTTGTTCTGATGGTTGACGTTGTAGACGTACTCCAGGAAGTATCCGCTGTAGGTGATCATAGATATAGTGGCTCTGCAGAATCAAATACAGATCAAAGTTGATAGACAAGTGACTCGAAACAGCAAAAACATACCATTGTAGAACCACAAAGAGAGATTTGGGGAGGGTAGAGTGTCCGTAGACCTTACCCCT
Source organism: Solanum aculeatissimum (assembly GCA_038996855.1). Lineage (NCBI taxonomy): Eukaryota > Viridiplantae > Streptophyta > Magnoliopsida > Solanales > Solanaceae > Solanum > Solanum aculeatissimum. The sequence continues at coordinate 16,737 of JBCEWC010000612.1, read as the reverse complement.
ACCTTGAAGGTAGAGAGACCCTCGGCTCATATGACTCGAAACAGGAGTAGCATTTAAAGATAACACAACAATTCTTTGAACAAATCGTTCTAAAAAACCCTTTCCCGTTTTAAAAAGCTTAGAATGTTTTAAGAACTCAAGATGCTTGGATTACATAGCAAACAGCTTCTGTGAATCTCACCTTAGTACCACATGTTCAGGTGTTGCTGTCTCGTCAAATTTCTCTATTTTGCGGATCAATGTATTACTGCACAATAGTATTTACGAGATAAGTTAAATGAGAGAAATTTCACCGAGATTTGTCTCATATAGCTAGAAGAGTAGGCTAATAAATGTCCAATCTGTCGAAAGATAGCTTGAATTCAATAGAAGACTACAGAAGACAATTTAGTAAATGTCAAACGTCAAATTTTTTCTGGTATACTGTGAGGATTGAATACAATACCTTCTCACTCCAGCCGGGACAGCACGATGCAGTATGCAATGCTGAGCAGGATCCAGGGCATCGTTAATAGTATGAGGTACTTTTATTGATCCTAGAAGACCAGAAGACCTTGTACGATTTAAAGTAGAAGTAAGACGAGCAACAAAAAAAGCAAAGTAAATTAGGTCTAATTCTTGGATTACAGAATAGAGATGTGCATACTGATGTAACAACTCATTCAAGGAAAAAGTGAATAATTCTAATGGCCAAACGAGCCCCTCAATTATATTCTAAAAGAAGACAAAAAAGTGAAATGAGGATGAGAAAGAGAAACGGATATATTAATTGTTTGCTCTCTGGCCAATGTTCAGATTCGAGATGCTTATACAACCCTAAAAGATGCTGGTGTCCATGCTTAATTGCACTTGGGAAACTGAGTTCTCACCTTTGATTTGTGGGTGAACCCAAAGAGAAAACGTGAACAGAACCAGAAGAACTAGTTGCAAGAAGAATATCTGGAAGTTCCGTTGCTGGGGCGAATGACAAAGAAAAGATATTTGAAGGGTATGATCCTCTCCTGAAGCTATATGACTGCCAATGGACACAATCAGATCCATTAAGGTGTTGAAATAACAATCAATCAAAAGACATAATTCAAATGACGTTGTACACAGAAGCATCAATTACCAACAATGTAAAATGACATGTAACATAACATATCACAAGTGAAACAGCACTTCCTAACGAGGTAACTACCTATTTATTTGATAGGTAATTATTTTAACGACCTATTTTCCGTTCTTATTTTCGCTAATAGGATTTGATACTTTTTAGATATGTTGTTTAGAAAGGATTGAAAGGTCATATTTGTTGAAACTGCAAATTGAACTACATCGGAGCTCAAGGCTAAACCGCTGGCTCTTGTCTAGGTATGGAATAAACAAGCCAACAGGAAATGATCCGATTGTTGACCAAGCAAGGTCACACTGAGGCTTGAATTAGTGGTTCCATGAACCTTGGGTGATCTCAACAAGTATTTCCCATCAAAGGACTACTACAACTACATCAAATTCAAATAGACTTACTTCTCAGTTCTCAGCTCCCTATAAAAAAGGCATAATACATTAACCGACACTCAAACTTGGCCTCAGCTGGCAAGTTCAGCCCTCCAACTTTGAGAGTGCACATCTAAACAACTCAACTGCCAATTAAACACACCAACTCAGTCGCGCTGTGTCTGGTGGACCCTTGACACTGATGTGACACATAAATTTTGGAGGTGCCTAGATGATCATTTTGTAAGTTGGAGTGTTCAACTGACACAGTGGAGACGAGTTGAGATGTTTAAATGTGCATAATTGAGGCCAAGTCTGAGTGTTTGTTTATATATTTTGCCTATAAAAAGTTTTACATATAATAGAACAAACTATTTACTTGTTCGGTTGTTTGCGTAAAACTCCAACTAGTTCTAGAATTTATAAGCTGAACTTGAATGTCATTAGTCCACATACCAATGCAAAAGCTCTATGATTTAAACGGAAGGATACATATCTCAGAACATATACCCATTACTTATTAGGATCACATTTAGACGCAAATGTGTTGAGAGTTCACCTTAGTTGCATCAGAAACAAGATGAACTCTAATCATAGTCCCTTGTTCAGATGCCGTTGCAATGTGAGTCCCACCTGATGAAAGACTCAAGACCGCCAATGGTGCGCGATGAGCATCTATCTGCATTTTATAACAATTACCGAGATAAGATAAACTCCTCCATCTTGTAAAGGAAAATAAAGAGAAAATGCTGGTAAAAATAGTAGGTTTAAAGCTAAGGAAAAAGCTAAACTCTTCAAAAATATGACGTATAACATCTCAAACCCATTGATCTTATTATAGATGATCGTGTAAGATCAATACATAACAGTAAGAAACACGACCTCACAGTGCAAACGGAGGTCGGAAACATTATAGACTAACAAAGATCCTTTGGTTGTACTTGCTGGAAGAGCCAAAAATGAACCATCCAAGCTGGGTGAAAATGCACAAAGTCCTAAAATTGAAACAAGAACTCGTTGATAAGAAAATGTGCAAGGCCAACTGGAAACTTTATAAGCATCCACTTCATTAAACAAAAACTTGAAAGGAATAACACAGTGACTTCTTTTATTCTTTCCTTTTCTGTCGACTTATTTAGGCAGGGTGGGGAATGGCATCTCCAATGATTATTCGAATCATGTTCTAATCCAATCTAGTAAACAAGATTAAGAATGAAGCCATTAAAATTTGAACAAAAGACTTTCAAATAGACCTTTCGGATTTGGCACCGTATCAATTGTGTCCAGTATCTTAAGACTGTTTATATCATAAATAAATGTCTTCTCCTGCAATATGACAATCAATCTGCAAATTCGAGGACATTGTTTGAAAAAGAATCAACAAGGGAAAAATAAAAAAATATGAGTCATTTAGTAAAGATTGACAAAAGAATTGCTTGGCATTAGCAATCAAGTTAGAAAGACCAAATATATCCATTCTGTACTGATTCAGAATCAAAGTGCATAGTTCATAACACGGGGAAAAAGAATCCTAACAGCCACAAGAAAATTATACTTCCTCCATTTCAATTCGTTTGTTTTACTTTCCTTTTTAGTCCGTTCAAAAAGAATGTCTTTTTCCTTTTTTGGTAACTCGTTAGTACTAATTTTCACATGACATGTTAAGACCACACGATTAAAGGGAACTTTTGGTACATTCTATATATCTTTAGTTTAAGATGACAAGATTCAAATGTTTTCTTTACTTTCTTAAAGTTTGTGCCAAGTCAAAACTAGACAAACAAATTGAAACGGAATATGTAACCCTTTTGTTACAACAGGACATATTAATTAATAAGATCTTCGACTAATGATAGTAACCACTGTCAGTTAAATGAGGACAAAAATATAGCATCAGCTAGCAGAATGAGTGAAGCACCGCCAGTGACTCTCACTTAAGGGCAGTGAAAAAAGTTATCTGACATAAAGTTATCAGCAATAGTACACATAAATTTCTCCGTTGCATTTATACTTGATGAAAAAATGCAACAGCCATACGGTCATGTCTAAGATTAGCATGTTATGGACAGAAGCTGGATCAAAGGAGATTACTTTTGCAACTCTGCCAAGATGAGTCTATAGTCTGTGCATTTCAAAATAAGTTCTTATTGGTTGTTTTAATATTTTTTAATCAAGATAAAGATAAGGAAAAGGCTTTTGGTATATTTTTACATATCTTTAGTTTAAGGTAACAAGATTCAAAAGTCTTCTTACTTTCTTAAACTTCGTGCCAAGCCAAAATCAGACAAACAAATTGAAAATTGGAGGGAGTAAAAAGTATGAATGGATTGTCATTGTGGATAGAACAGAATCCACTTTATAGGCCCTTGGAATTCCTTAACTCGTGCAGCTAGACTCAAATCAATTAGGTAGTAATATCATGCAAGAAACTCCACCTTTGATACACTAAAAAGGCAAACAACCTGCAGGAGAATAGCTCTATTCAATCTAGTGCACAACTTTCTTTGAACCAAAAAAGTTTGTCCCTCTAAAACATCAAACTTTTCTTGTTACAGTGAAAATATCTGGATACAACATGTCATACAAATGAAAAACCAAACAACAAGAATGCTCAATAAATCAAATGTAGTATACCTTTTCTTATTCATGCGAACAGCAAGGATAGAAGTTAAGAAGTTTAGTTCCTCGAGAGCTACTCCAGTCACAGTATTAAACAAACACAGTCTTCGAGGTGACAAAGATGGCTGTTGATTTGACACAAGTAGTAAGAAACTGATCAGAAAGATAATAGATCAATGAATAATTAAAAGGACTACAATTAGAGCTTAGTAAATTACGGAACCTGTTCACCAGCTCCAACAATTGCGAGAAGACTTGAGCTAAACAGCATTTCTACTATAATAAATGCTCCAGCAGCTACCAAGAAAAATTCAATTTGTAAGGAAATTGAAGCTAACTTGTATCCCTAACTTTGTAATGCAAATGCATCAAAAAAGAACATGATGTTAAAACATTGTTATGCTCCGGAGTTTCCGTTTTGACACAAAATATTTGGACTTTTATATGGATATTGATTATCAACTACATTGAAGCAACAAGAATGCAATAACTACACCTGTGTCTCAAACAAGTTGGGCCTGTTATACAATTGAAAAAAAAGATATCATTTTTATCTGAATTTCCTTCTAGCTGATCTTTACAAGAAAGCAACTACACTTAAAAGTCGTGCAACTTTCTAATTTTTCCAAAGTATCTGAACTTATTAAATTGTGGAACCTGTTTACAGCCCCTACATTTACAAGAAGGCATGAGCTAAACAACATTTCTACAATGATGAATGCTCCACAGCCTTCGGGACTTGACATTTGGACACCGGGAAGCTTTCCCCAAGGTCCTTCATTTGGATCAATCCTTTTCCTTTCCAAAGTGGATTCCTCCTTGTTTTCCCCTTTGACCTATGCCAAACTCTTAGTGTTGTTGCCAGGTGGAATGATTCATTCAACCTCGGTATCAGCATTCAAGACACCTTTTCTATCAAATAGATCATCTTCAAACCACGACTCCAATGACAGTTTCCATTTGACTTTAGACTAGGTGACAGGGGCAGGATAACACTTCACAAAATGCGCAAACTACCAAAAATCCATTTTTCAGGATACTGAAGCTTTGTATCACTAACTTGTACCCAAAGTATGGCTTAGTGGTCAATAGAGCGGATTGAAAACCATAACCTCTCAAGTTAAAATCTTAGCAGACGCAAAAACATTAGGGAGTCGTTTGGTCTGAGGATACGGTATAATAATCCAGGTATAAATGCAGGGTTATTTTCCTACATTTGGTTAAAAGTATTAGTTAGTCCTTATATTATTTATCCCATCATTTATACCATAGTGATGGGATAAGTTATCTAATTAATAATAACTTATTCCCAACCAAACGACACCTAGGTGATTTCTCTGCCTTGATCGATATAGTCACCCTAGGAAATACTCAAGGGACATGCAAGCTTTCTCCAGACACCACGACTAGGAAATGCTCCAGGTACGTGCAAGCTCCTCCGGACACCACGATTATAAAAAACTTCATGATACAGATGCAACAGAAAAGATCATAACTTTAAAGACTGTTCCATCACATACATCCATTTCGACACTAAATTATAGAACTTTTCAGCTGGATATTGCTTATCAACTACTACAAAGAAACAACAAAACAACAATAACTACACATCAATCTCAAACAAGTTCAAGTCAGCTATACCCTTTAAATAAAAATACCATTTTTATCTGATATTTACAAGAATGCAACTAAATCCTAGTTTTTTTCCAAACTATTCGAATCAAAATCAAAACTTTTTAGGCTCTAAAGAAACCCCTTTTAGCTCATAAGTGAATACTGGACAAAAAAACTCAAAATTCAAAAAATTTCAAAAAAACAAAAAAATTGCAGATCTCTACTTACCTCTTTCATAAAGGAGTCTTCCAGTATTACAATCAAAGATTTTAAACCCTTCCCTTGTTCCAATAGCAAAGCAACTAGATAATTCAAAAAAAAATTAAAAAAATTACAACAAATAGTTAAATCAAGATTGAGAAATCATTATTACCTGTTATCTTGATTGAATGAAGCACAAAGAATTGGGTAAGAAGAGGGTTGATTTGCCATATGATTCTAAAGGTTTTTTTTTTTTTTTTTTTGGTTAAGAAAATCAATTTGCAGAGAAACCTTGAAGATGCAGTCAGCACTGTTTAAAGAGTTTTTGTTTTGCCTTTTTCAAAAAGTGTTTCGTATTTGCATTAAAGCTCGATTAATTTCCGTGGATTTTTTAGAATGGGAGCAATTGGAATTTGAGGTATATGATTAAAGGGTGCTGAGTATTTGTATTAGATCTCGACTAATTTGAATATATATAAGGTCATGTAGATTTTGAATATTTACAAGTAAAATAATTAAAGATAGAAAACGTATAATTAAAGATAGATTTTTAATCTTGTTCGGTGTCCAATATTTGATTTGAAATTTTGACTTGAACTCGTGATCTCTCCTAATTATTAAGCGTGAAGGGATTATACAACAACAACAACATACCCAGTGAAATTCCTCAAATGAGATCTGGGAGGATAGAATGTACGCAGACCTTACCACTACCTCAGAGGTAGAGAGGTTGTTTCCTGGAAACCCTCGTCTCAAAAATCCATAAGCAAAATAAACAAGATATGAAAAAAGGCAAAGAAAAAGAAAAGGGAACAGGAAGAACAACTGATAACGAAAAGTACATGATAGTGTGTAAATACAATAAAAATCAGCATATATATGACGAATAATGACAACCCATATAAAAACATGATTAATCATACTACCCTACTATACTCCAAGTCCAGACATCAACCTAATCCTACTAACTTATTAGTGTGCTACTCTAATTCGCGACCTTCACTCTTTTCTATCTAAGGTCATGTCCTCGGTGAGATCAAGTTTCATCATATCTTGTTTGATCACCTCCCCCAATACTTCTTTGGTCTACCTCTACTTCTTCGTGTAACTTCTAAACCCAACCTCTCGCACCTCCTAACAGGAGCATCGATCTCTCCTCATTAAGCGTGAAGGGATTATATCAAACAAATTTTATATTGATTCAATTTTACCATCTTCCAAATTGTAAGCTCCCACGTCTCTTCCAACTCCACCTTCTAACTCTCTATCAAAATCGAATCAATCATCCGTAAAACATATATGATTACACTTGATTCCTGTAAATTTAGATGAATCGATGTAACTTGCTCTGTTACGCCCTAGAAAGATTGTTAAATCTTTCAAGATTTTAACCTCCTTTAGCTTGCCTTTGGCGACATCTAGTTCACAAACTTTGGATTTATAAGTCTCAACTATTTTTCCACCATTAGAAAAATCATCTTCACCTTCGTAAATATTGTAAATATTATAAAATCACGTAACAAGTAGAAGTGTACCAGATACTTCAATCAGATAAAATTGGACATATTGTTGGTGAAATATAACATCATCCAATTCAACAAGTAAACGTGGCTTAATGTTAGGATAAAAATTCCAGACTTCGCCACCAGAATATACATAATAAAATTGACCCTTGTGATAAATCATGCTTGCAACACTAGCATCTCGGGAGTTAAATATATTTACTATTTATATTTTTTATTTATTACCTAGATATTTCATATTTGAAAAATATTTATCATTTATAGATCTAATTATAAAATTATTTACTCAAATTAAACTCAACCCAAACTATTTACTCTCTTATCTTACTTTTTCTCTTCTTCTTTTTTTTGCCATGACATCAGCATAACGTCAACATGATGCCAACATAACTACTATGAATAATTCTCTTTGATACTCCGACGGTATATTGATATTATACCGATATCATATAGGATGAGTTTAATCATCTATGATACTCTGTCAGTATGTTGATACTCTATGAATATCATATAGGATTGAGTTCTTTTTTTAAGAAAAAATTAAAAGAAAATTATTAAACTCTAAATTAATAAAAAATATATATTTTATAATACTCTATCGATATATTAATACTCATAATTTTATAATTTTGAATGAAAATATCACTAATTAAAAAGTGATGCACATCTAATCTCATTATTATTACTCTTCCTATTAACACCATATTTACTCTCTTTTTAACACTACATTCAACACCATAAAAATGTTAAATTTGTATGTCCTTTCATATTTTGTTCTTTCATTTATTTGAATTAATTCTTAATTTGCTAAAAAGTTTTCAAGTTTAATGTTTTTTGTCAACAATTTGATGTTGTTGTGACAAATTGTTCAAATCACGAAAGATCATGTATTCAACAAATTCTCATAACAACTTAACCTCATCATGGTTAGTCCAAAGCCGTTGAAATAGCTTTGAACACTTGTTAATTGTTCCTTCCCAGGCAGAATAATTAGAATTGCAAAATATGAATATTTACGAACGTTTTTTATCAGCTAAAATGAAGATTAATCAATTATAGAAATTATGACGAAATTACAATAACCCTTCCTTCCCTAACATGGAGAGAGGGAAAGTGTAGCACCACCGTCCACATTAATTTATTATTATTGAGATGGTTATCTTTATAGATTGTTATAGAAGTCATGAAAAGAAAATGTATCGCTTAATTAGAAGTGATTTACGGGATGATACTATAAGAATTCAAAAGATATCTGAATCATTACATCATTCCACACAAAAACATCACACAAGTGATGCATGGTTCACGATAACTCACTAAAGCAATTTTACGTTTTTAAGAGTTAAAACTCAAAAAGATATTACTCTTACTATATATCTAATTATTTATATGTATCTATAGTTTATAAGTATGCAAATAGTTAATATTTTATTTTATAAGTTGGGATTAGTTCTTTCAAGTTAATAAACATGCTAACCATTTATTGCAATACAATACCTTTGATTCTTAATTTCAAAAATCATATTCATATATAATAGCTTTAAATAGTTTCCCACAAAATTCTAAAATATTAGATTAAATTTTCTCCTCATCTAATAAAGAACTTATAAATTTGTAAAGAAAATTATATAATATTTTATAAATGTTAATTATAATTTTGTAATACATAAAATAGTAACTTTCTAATTGTTATAATAAAATCTTCTGCTGAAATTTTTAAATTAATTATAACTTCAGATATTGAAATTTTTAGTTAAAAACTGTCAAAATCTCCTTTTTTTTTTTAATAAAACAAAGAAGAAAAGAAGGATGTTAAATTAATTTTTTTAAATAATTTATATTTTTCTTTTATTAAAAAATAAATCCTGGTTAAAATTAATAAAAACTCATAGGATGGTTGGGTATATATTCCTTCACTCCAAAAGATGTACTATTAAAAAGCCACTAAGTAAAGTAAATATTCCTATTCTTTCTCTTTAGTTTTTACCCATGAACAAAAAAGAAAGGAAAAGAATCCACTCGATAAGCTTGGTGCACTAAAACTCTCGCTATGACAGAATTCGAGGAAGGATGGCCCGACCACCAAGGTCTGTTATACGCAGACTTATCTTGTATTTCTACCAGAGGCTGTTTTAAAAAGCTTGAATCCATGCACTAAAGTTCCTGCGTAGGATTCGAAGAAGGGCCCAATCCCACGAGGGTCTATTGTACGCAATTTTACCTTGTACTTCTGTTAGAAATTGTTTCTATTGTACGCAATTTTACCTTGTATTTCTGTTAGAAATTGTTTCCAAGGCTTGAACTCGTGACCTCGTAGTCACGTGGAAGCAACTTTACCAATTACTCCAAGACTCCACTTTAGGGGGAAAAAAACCTCAATCATTTTTTTGAAAAACTAGATAAAGAGAATATGTACACATAAAGGAAACCAAATGATTCAAATGGAACTTTTCACTTTCAACCAGGGTTTTGGTCCAATGGTAAGTAAATATCGCGCAATACATAGGTTTATGTGCAAGTCGCGAGTTCAAACCTTGGAGCAAGCGTCGTTAACCTGTCTAGTTTGATCGCTCATTCTAAGAAACAAGAATATAAAAGTGGTTGAAATTGCAACCTAGTATATGTTAAGTAGAGAAAGATAGAAAAACACCCTTTACGAACCATGCACCGCTAACCATCAAAAAATGCCAAGGAGAAGATGCAGGTTCAATTCCCAGTGTTAATAAGAGAAGGTAGAGTAAAAGATCCGAAGTTTTCAAGCTAGCACCCCTTTCAACATATCATCTCGCTCATAGGCTCTATGAAGGAAAATATAGAAGAAAAAAATCTCTATTACAAGTTGAAAAAAGCATTACTAAAGGAAGCAAACATCTCAATTATATTTACTCAGAAAGATTGATACTTTTAGTGAAGAGGGATATTTACATTAGTCCCCAAAACTCCTAAAAGTGAAATTATCACACATGGCAAAGTCCTATTTCCACACCATCTAGGCATCTAAAGAAAACCAACAAACTAAAATCAACTTTCTTTTTCTTCACAAACATGCTTTTGATAGAGTAAATTGTGGCACTAAATAATAGAAATTTGAAAAGAATTAAGTAGCTATTTTTGTTTCCTTTAGGATATTTTGCTATTTTGAGTTATCGAAGATCATGATAAGGTATGTGTACAGCGTATCCACTCCGGACCCCACTCGTTGGATAGCACCGAGTATGTTGTTGATATTTTGTTATTATCTTGGACCTGAAAGCTCCATGGCATGTGTGTCATAGTCATCATCCATCATCCCAAACATGGTCAAATGATCATGCTCATTGTCATCATATCCAAGAGTCTGAGTTGTGTTACTGTTTTTGGTAAGAGAAAAGTTTGTGCCTGAACCATCATAGTTATGAGATGCAGCCCATTTTTCAGCAAGGCCATCGCCTTCGAGCATACGGACCACCTCCGACATCTTGGGACGATGGGATGGAAGGTACTGAGTACAGAGTATAGCCACTTGTAGCATCTCCCCGACGTCTATCCTGTCGTAGTTACTCCCAAGCTCTCTGTCGATGAGCGATTCAACGTTCTTCTCCTGCTGCATTTTCTTAACCTGCAATGAAGAAGCCATTCTTGTTACTTGTTAGTAAGCAGCATTTCAGGAGAAAATCTAAACAAGACTCTTTTTGTTGAAACTTATATGTTCGGACTCTCCAAAAATGTTGTTGCATTCGTGTTGGATTATCAAAAAATGTACTAACTTTTTGGAGGACTCGACATGCACCTGTCTACATTTTGAAGAGTCCGACCAACATAGGTTAAAAAATCAATAAACAAGTGATGTTACTGGAGCTTCATTCTTAAAAAATGACAACGCATGTGTATCGAAGCCTTCAAAAGTAGACAGGTGCAGCGACATTTTGGAGAGTCCGAGCAACAGAGTTTAAACAGGTAGATGAAGAAAGAAACATACATACCCATTCAAGTACTGCTCCTTTCTGGTTTACTGTTTTTCCCAATTCAAGAGCTCTCATTCCAGTTATAAGCTCTAATAAGAGGATACCAAATCCAAACACATCCGTTTTCTCGGATGATTGACCAGTGGAAAGGTATTCAGGGGCAATGTGGCCGACTGTTCCACGAACAGCTGTGGTAACGTGAGAGTCAGCATGATCGAGGAGCTTTGCAAGGCCAAAATCCCCGACAACAGCTTCGTAGAAGTCATCTAATAGGACGTTTGCCGCCTTCACATCTCTGTGGATTATCTTTGGATCACATTGCTCATGGAGATATAGAAGACCTCTAGCAGCTCCAATTGCAATTCTCTTCCTAGTATTCCAATCTAGTGCTGGTTTTCCTGTCATCGCAAAAATATATTAAGAATGTGTATAATCCATCATATTTCTTAAAGTCTAATAAGACCGATAGCGATAATAGCATTAAAAACTCTTCACCTTCAAGAATTTTCATCTAGTAAACAAGAATTTCATCAAACAAAATACTCCTTTCGTTATCAATTTGTTTGTCGTACTTTTGTTGTTTGGAGACTCTTTAGTTTTAACGTTCCAATGTCAAGTCAAAACCAAACAAACATATTGAAACAAAGGTGGAGTAGAATGTAAGGCATGTAATTGGATGAAAAGAGTACACGAGGTGTTTACCTCTAAGTCTTGCTGCCACACTGCCATTAGACATGTAAGGATACACGAGAAGTCTCTCGTTCGGGGTAGCACAATAACCAATTAACCTGAGCAGATTTCTATGTACCGCCAAGCTAATTAGCTCCAACTCTGTCCGAAACTGTGATTCTCCAGCAGTTCCACTAATGTCTTTCAGTCGTTTCACAGCGACCAATGAGCCATCCCCCAACTTTCCACGATAAACATTGCCAAATCCTCCAGCACCAAGAATGTTCTTGGAGCTGAAATTGTTTGTTGCACGTTGAAGTTCTTTAAATGTGAAGCTTCTAAGATTTCCTAGTCTAACTAGATCCTCTTCTTGCATATCTGGAACAAAATTATGAAACTTAAATATCTATGAACCGTCATCAAATAAACAAAATGTTATTAATAGTGACTCACCATTAATGTTCAGAATAGACTGTTTCCTGTTTTGGTTCCTCTTCCAAGTTATGAATCCGAATCCTAAGAGGAAAAGAGAGATGAAGCTGATACTAAGTCCCATTGCAATGGCTAGTCTTTTCGAGCTGCGCTTACCTGGTTACGACAGAAAGAAGTTTAAGAGAATTGAATTGTATTCATGTCTAAACATTGTTGAATCATGACAATTTTTTCTAAACTTTACCCTTGGAATCAATGTCAAACGAAAGGGGCATCAGGTTCACTGATCCGAAGCAAGTCTCAGTGGAGTGATTTCCACAAATTAAAGAGTTACCCACGACACTTCGAAAACATTAAGGATAAAGAAAAATCACAATTAGAACTTAAACAAGATGATTTTTACACACCAAGGAACACAAATATAATCTAACATAACAAGAGTTGGGTAGAGAATTCATACTTGAAAGTTCTGGTAGGAAATTTCGGAATAGGTCCACTAAGATTATTGAAAGACAAGTCCCTGAAAGAATAAGAGGTTCACAAAATCAGAACACACTTTTCAACGACGAAAACAATAACAACAACAACAACGCCTTAGTCCCAAACAAGTTGGGGTCGGCACTCGGCAATATGAATAACCACTTTCATTTAAGCTCATTGCATATCATCGTCATACTAGATTAAATAAAAGTGAAATATAAGTTGAAAGTATAATAATAACCCTGAACAGAACACACTATTCATTTCCTTTACATAAAAACAGAACAAACTATACGACTACGACAACAACACCATCGCAGTCCCAAAAACAAGTTGGATTGGTGATATGAAACCCCAACTTCAAGTTCATTTCATATCATCGTCATACTAAATAAAATAAAAGTGAAAAGTAAGTTAAAAGTACAATAAAAAATACTCCTAAACAGAACACACTATAAATTTCCTTTGCACAAAGTCAGAACACACTACACGACAACAACAACAACATCGTCTTAGTCCCAAACACCACTTTCATATAAGTTCATTGCATATCATCGTCGTACTAAATAAAATAAAAACTGAAAAATAAGTTAAGATATAATAACACCCCTAAACAGACCACACAATTCATAAAGCTTCAGTCCCAAACAAGTTAAGGTCGGCGATATGAATCCCCACATTCATTTAAGTTCATTGCATATCATCATCATACTTAATAAAATTGAAATGAACAGTAAGTCAAAATAGTATACCACCCCTTAACAGAACAAACTATTCAATTTTCTTTAAGCAAAAAAAGTTTTAACATAAGGCTGATTCAAGAAAGTGACTAGATAATTCCAGTGAAGTTTGTGTCTCAATTCTCAAGACATTCAGACAAAAGAATAAAACAAAATCAAACAGAAGTCATAGATATAAAGAAGTATACTCACAAGAAAGCAAGTTGAGGGACCCTTGCTAAAGAAAGAGGAATAGCACCAGACAAGCTGTTGTTGTTTAACCTTCTACTCCATTACAAGACAAACCCCAGAACAAGACATCAAAAAAGAAAAAACATACAGTCAAAGAATAAGATAGAACATAAACAATGGTCAACATGGGTAAACAACAATTAAAAGGGGAAAAAAAGTGCTCAGAAAAACAAGAGAAAATGGTAAAAATCACACTTAAAAGTATCACAATTTTGAGTGTTTTTCTACTTAAACTATCACCAATAATTTATCAAAACACACGTCAACTATCAGTTGTTCACCTATTTCAACTAGGAAAATGGAACAAATAATAAAAACCAAGATGTGTTTTTGATAAATAGTTGATGTTAGTTCAGGTAGCAAACACGCAAAACCGTGATAGTTCAGGTAGGTGTGTTTTTGACAGTTTAACTCTGAAACAAAAAAGCAATCTTGATAATCAAACAAAACGAAAATACTGAAAGCATAATACACTTACAGATATTGAAGACTGTTTAACAAACCCAAAGAATCAGGAACATGACCAGAGAAATGGTTATTAGACAGATCCAATGTTACAAGATTGGGAAGTTTTCCTAGCTCTCTCGGAATATGCCCAGAAATGTTGTTGTTTTGCAATAAACTAAATAAAAATTAAAAGCACAATTTTCAACATACAACAAATTTAACCAAATGGGGTCATCAGAATTTGAAATAATATACAAAAAAACACATAAAAAATTGCCTCTTACACTTGTTTAAGGTTTGTAAGATTTGATATCATCCCAGACAAAACCCCAGATAAACCTTGACTTGGAGCTCCTCTACACACAATAAAACTAAAATAATCATTTTGATAAAACAGTGAAAAGTTTCAATCTTTGACAGCTAATATTATCATACAGTACCATAAAATTCCAAAAACAAAAAAAACTATTTAACATACAGTGCTATAACAAGATTTTCAGAAGAACAAGTGATCATAGTCCAACTACAAGGGTCAACAGAATCTTCATCCCAATTACTTAAAGCTCCTTTAGGGTCATTCAAACTTCTCCTTATAGCAATCAAAGCTTCCACTACACATTCAACAACAAAAAAAAAAATTAATTCCTGAAAACCAAAAAAAATGAAATTGTTTTATTTTGTTTACCTTCATGATTCCTAGCTTCATATGAAAAACAAAGAATGGGGTAACACAGAAGAAAAAACAAGAAAATGGAAGCCATTGATGATAATAAACCAAGAAAGTGAAATCAAATGATGCAATACATATATTAAGCAAACCCCATGAATTTATTTATCATTTTGGTTCATAAAAAAGAATAAAAATGGTTTCTTTTTCTTTTTTTCAGTCAAAATAAAGTAAGAGAGAGTGTGAGAGGAGGAGGAAAAGAAACAGGTTCTTTATCAGTCTGTCCATTTTGTTGGTATTTGTACCAACTCTGTTCCTCCTTTTGCTTTATCTGAGTTTGTTTTATTTATTTATTTTCAATTTTTTTCAAAAAAAAAAAAATTGTACTGTGTTTTTGGTGTAAGAGAATCAGGTGGAGATGATATGAAGAAAATCAGTGACAGTAAGAGGACCCAGAGAGAGAGAAGAGAGTTTTTTTTAATTTTTTTTTTTAAGCTCAGAATTTGAGAGTGACAGCAATATGCCTACACACAGTTTTCTTTAATTCTCAGCTCGGAGATGTTCGATATCTGTATTAAAATTTTGATTAAATTTATTTTTCAGATCGAAAAGTTTGATGTTTTTTATCTCAGGACTTGAACATGTTTGGTTAAGAATGAAAGAATACAAAGATCAAATTTTTTCTTCTCAAATGGTATTCGTATCCTCAGAGGCAAAGCTAACCATTAAAGCTTATGACTTTGAGATTCTAATCATTTTAATTATTAAGTTTTAAATTAGTAATTTTGTACATGTTCAACGGACTTTCCAAGACAAATATAGAATTTGTGTCAGAATATTGAGTTTGACAAAATTCGCAGTTCATATTCTAGCTTTACCACTTTGTGTAATAAGGTTCAACATAATCATTTGTATTCTGGTTCTACTCTTATTTCCATTGTTGTCGGACTAAATTTGAATTAATATCGAAAAGCCTCACATTACTTCTTACTAAGGCAACTTTAAATTTAAAATTCAAACTCAAAAATTATAATTTAGAATAAATAAGAGGTCGTTTGAGAGTTGGTTTAGAGGCGAGTTATGCATGCATTAAGTTCTGTATAAGCAATTGAGCACCGAGTTTAGTAGTTAGTTAGGAGGTAAATTATTCATCCATAAAATTAGTATGATATCTGATGTATAGTTTAAAAAATCACATAACTAATACATGTATAATATAAGTTATATTTATACATGATCGAAAGTGGAATAACTAATTTCTACATAAATTGCCTTATAATTAATTCTAGTGGCGGAATCAAAATTTTCGTTAAGGGGGTTTAAAATTTTAAGAAGCAGACACACAAACTAATCGAAGGGGGTTTAAAATTTTAAAAAGCAGACACACAAACTAATCGAAGGGGGTTTAAAATTTTAAAAAGCAGACACACGAACTAATCGAAGGGGGTTTAAAATTTTAAAAAGCAGACACACGAACTAATCGAAGGAGGTTTAAAATTTTAAAAAGCAGACACACGAACTAATCGAAGGGGGTTTAAAATTTTAAAAAGCAGACACAAGAACTAATCAAAGGGGGTTTAAAATTTTAAAAAGCAAACACACGAACTAATCGAAGGGGGTTTAAAATTTTAAGAAGCAAACACATGAACTAATCGAAGGGGTTTAAAATTTTAAGAAGCAGACACACAAAC
>JBCEWC010000611.1:0-52782 GCA_038996855.1 Solanum aculeatissimum | reverse complement strand
GGGCAATAGCCACCATCTATCTACCTTTATTTCTATGTATTTACTTTCTTGACTTGAGGGTGAGCCTCAAAGCTTGTTGAGGCCCCGCTCATCTAAGTAGAGGCATATTTGGACAACTCTTTACTCTAGTACGTTTTAACTTATATGTTGGATATTTGCTATATATATGATGTTGTTTAGCATGTCTCATGATTATGTTCTCATGTTATGATTATGGATTGAATGTTATGCATGATGTATGACTATGTGCTATATGCAAGTATGCCTATCCCCCTCCCGTATTGCCCCATAGCTTGAGTCCCAAGTCCTTATATCCTTAGAGCTTATGTGCTACATGCTTAGCTTCAGCGTTTCCGAACCGATAATGAGTGTAATGATGCAATGATGGCTTGATCGAGGGTCTTCGGGTCATCCTTCTCCATGTCACATCTAGGCCCCCTATCCGGGTCGTGACATTTAGCATGAGTTACTTTCTCCCCGATAGGCTCTTGAGGGACTTGCTCCTCATTAACCGGGGCCTATCTAAGGAGAGGGGCTCTTCATGGAGGCATCTTATGAAAGAGTGTCAAGGACACCATCAAAATAAAAAAATCTTACCAAATGGTTCATATCACAACATAAGAGACAATGAAGTGAGATAATTCCTAAAATGTCACCATAACCTCTCACTCATAGGTATGGTGCATAACACATCCATGAATAAGAATCTATTTGACGCGACATGTTGGACTCTGAGGACTATTTATAAATCTAGTGCTCTGATACCATCTTTTTCATGACCCGAGAATAGTGCCTAGGTGTGACATGGTGAATGAGAACCCGAGAGTCCTCAATCAAGCCTTTTACCATCATTTTACACATCATTGGTTTGAAAGTACATAATTAAACAATAAACACATAATTCCAAGGGATTACGGGACTTTGGACTCAAGCTATGGGGATGTCATCGAGGATGGGATTTGCATGAATCACATAACATTTAGCAAATAAGTTCTAAAGGGGGGTAATATGACTTACGTTATGGGGACAAGAAGTGGCTTAGGACTTTCAACATAAGCATATTCTCATTAAACAAATTATAATAGTATAAGCATAATCATATTATCCATACATAATACTTAACCATAGCATCTGAAGTATACACATAACATACTCGTACGAAGAACTCCAGTGTCCAAAAATACCTCTAGTCTAGATTAGGGCAGGGGCTAAGATATGTCTCGGGCTCACCCTTAAAGTAAAGACATAATCAACATAACATAAGAGCTAGATCGATGGTGGGTGGTATCCTTTGAACATAGGATTCACCATAAGTGATACTCAAAGATCTGAGATAACCGTCAAGGGGTGGATAGATGTCGTCTCTGGTCCCTACATGGTTAGATCATGCAAGCAAAAGAGTATGCGTTAGTACATTTGAATGTACTAAGTATGCAGGCATATAATGCATATGATATGAACAACTAGTAATCTAATGTTTGATGAAAACGATACATATATAGAAAGAGGAATATAAGAAAGGATACAATATCAATATGCTGTGAAATCCATGATGCATGAATTCTTAGTCATATAAACATAATGGGGATGGGACCCCAACCGACATAAGATCAAGTGAGCTATAACTTAGAACTTCGTCGTCTACCCCACAACGGATAAAGAGGTAACCTACTTGCCAAAGGTAAATCCATTCTTAACATAATCATCTCATAAGAGGCATAAACATGAACCTATGTTTGGAACATAGTTTGATAGAAAGGAGTATTGGTCTTAGAGGCCAAATACCTTTATTTATTTTCATTCATACATGACTAAAAAGTGAAATCATTCTTCATGACATACTTTCATGCATAGGAATAGCTCCATTCTTAACATAGATATGAGAAAAGAGTATGGTCCCTTAGAGATAGTCCACCCCACCTCCAACCTCAATTCTATGCTCCTTTAAACTTATACATATGGTGTAAACACCCATCATTTGCTCAAAGATCCATGTCATCGATATAGTGTGATCAAAACCTTGTCATTCCCATTTTTTACTTGAAAATATAATCATAAACATCATTGGGTCTTAGCCCACATCATAATTTCATAAAATCCATGCTCATGTATACAAATACCCTGAATAATGAATGAATAAAATGGGTAATGGAGATCAACAATTAAATCATCATAATAAGATAGATTCATTCTTAAATCATAATGAAATCCACAATTAAAAACATAATTCATATTACCCATGCTTGAATTGAAGAATTAAAGGGAGATGCATAATTGAATCTTCATAATCTCAACAATTCATGATAATTGAACTTAAATTACTTTAGAATCATCAAAATAAGTACAACCCATACTTCAATTTAATCAAATCAATAATAAATTTAAATACCCATATTTAAAGTAAGCTTAAAGTTCATAAATTCAAGTGTAAAAGTGTTTGTGGTCTTCATGGTTGAAAGAGGACCATGAATCAATCCCACATACCTTGATTAGCTAGAAGCTTTAGGGAGACAAATGATTAGAGAAGAAGAGTTCCTTGAATTCCCAAGTTGAATCTTCAAGTCTTATTTGAGAGGACCTTTTAGGAGAGAGTAAAGAATAACCTAAGTGTTTGAAATGAATTTGAATAGGAATGAAAGTGTATAGGCTAAATCATATGTTTAGGAGAGCTTAGGAAGACTAAAACGATCTTAGGAAATCACCAAAATTACAATCAAACCCTTGATAAAATGAGCCTTAGAAGGCTGCCAGGGGTCATTTTGAAGACTCGCTTCATGGACTGTGTGAAGTTACATGGGTCATGAACCCTTCCGTGGAGCAACACTTCAAAAACATTTCACCGACGAAGGTCTGAGACGGTAATTTCATACTAACAAAATTTTCACTCCAATAACCATACGAGAGGATACACGGAACGTGAGTCCTCACACGGACTGTGAACTGGTCCATAGAACCTCATCTGGCCAATTTCTAGCCAACCTTTGGCACCATGAATCCACACGACTCTTCAAGGCTCAAACGGCCCATGAGGGCTTCCATCTCATTGACGTGAACTCCGGAACACTAACCTTATACTTAAAACCAATCCTTAAGTCAAGGCCATGACAAAACACTTCACCACACCTCTTGGGAGGTCAGACGGTACCTCCACATGGACCGTTTAGTTCTTCACGACCCGTATAGGGTCCCCTGCAGTAATGTCTTAGCCAATTTCTAGATTAAATCTCTGTGCAGGAAGCTTTACTAAAAAGGTCATAACTTCTTCATACAAACTCCAAATCAAGTGAAACCAAGCACATTGGAAAGCTAACTCAAAGAGATTCAATTGTATAGGTCATAGACTATACAATTATTCTTGCGATAAGATATATGACCAGTTAAAGTCAACCCTCCCTTTGGTTCACATGAAAAACATACAAAATGGAATTCCTTTGACCATGGCTTGATAAATGGGACAAATGATAACAATAAACCATACCAACCAAGCTTAAAATCACTGAACTACGCATCAATAAAGTTTTCAAAATTTTTGGGTTGTTATAGGGAGATGATGTAACGACCTAGACTTTTAAGAAACTTATATGTGTTTAGCTCACTAGTTTCAAGCTTATCTTAAGTGGTTTATGAATGTTTTAGATCTTAATTGTCAAGTCTTGATCAAAGGAACTCATTCGGTAAGTTTTGTATGAAGATTGGTCGAAGGACTGATTTTAAATGTCCATATCTCTTAGAACGAGATGAACTGGGTGGGTAATGACCTATCAAATTTGAATATCTTTGAGTTAGATTTCCAACACAACTAGATTTACTCAATTTGTAGTTCGGATCATGAAGTTATGCCTATTTTTGTAAAGGTTGACTATGCTAGGAACTTTCTGGAATTTGGTTAAGGCATGGCACCATAGGACCCTATACGGGTCATGAGG
The DNA here is from genome assembly GCA_038996855.1 of Solanum aculeatissimum. Classification (NCBI taxonomy): domain Eukaryota; kingdom Viridiplantae; phylum Streptophyta; class Magnoliopsida; order Solanales; family Solanaceae; genus Solanum; species Solanum aculeatissimum. Next base: position 48,856 of record JBCEWC010000611.1, on the reverse strand, counting down.
TCTTGTACTGTCCATGTGGGGGTTTTGTGTCCCTCAATATGAGGTTTAACGAAGTGTTTCATGATGGTCTTGACCCAATGATTGGTTCTAGGTATAAGGTTACCATTCTGGAACTTGCGTCAAGTTGACGGGAGGCCTAGACGACCCGTCAAGCCTTGGATGGCTTGTGAGTCTATTCTTGTGCGGGACTTTCCTAAGTTTTTGAAAGTGAAGACTCACGGACCAGTACACGGTCCGTGTACCTCTACATGGTCCGTATAGTGGGTCTTGAGATAACCCCTGATAATATTTTTCTATCCATTTCATTAATGGTTTTCTTATAATTTTAAGTATTTTCTAAGGACGTTTTGGACATCCTATGCTCTCCTAATACTCTAATTTGAACTATGTTCATTCACCCTCATTCAAAGTTCATTCAAACACTTAGCATTTCTTTATCACCCCCTTAAGAACTCCTTCAAGGCTTTTGTGGGGATTTGATTTGGGAATCTACGAAAGACTCTCCTTGTACACTAAATTTTCTTGTTTATTCTTGGCTAAAAAAGGTATGTGGGAATTTATTTATGACTTCTTTCAACCATGAAGATCTCTAATCTCTGTTACTCTTTAATTTATGAAATTTATGCGTACTTTAATTATGAGTTTTTGGATTATTATTTATTTGATTAAATTGAGTTGTGGACTATGTTTAATTGATATTTTTAAATAGAATTAAGCCCCAACATATTGAATTGCATGAACATTATGAAGATTTGAATATGCATTATCCCTTGTAAGCTTGATTTAAGCATGGGTAATCTAAATTATTATTTGAATATGAATTTACTTATGGATTTTACTTGAATTTCATATTATATTGTTGATGTAAGCTTGAATCTCTATTGTCCATGCATAACTCTCATCACTCAATTCATATGCATACTTGAAACTTTATTTTGATGAAATTCTTAATATGGGCTAAGTTCCACTTTGACTTTGAACGACATGGGATATGACTAGAATATGATCACATCTTGTCTTGGCTTGGCTCATTGAGCAACCTTGGGTGTTTACACCATTTTGTACTTGTATTGAATGAGCTAATCCTATGCATTGATCCTTGAACTTAAGACTTGAACTCTTGTTTGACGTTTTAGCCTAATTATGAAAAGGCTTGAATTATGATTTAACTTTTGAGCCCAACTTTGCATTGTATTGATTTGAAAGACAAACCTCCATTTGAAAGCTTGTATATGTGTACGTATTCCCGTGGGTTGTGACTTAGCACAGAGTGGACTGGATGCCGGGGAGAACTATCTCCAAGGGTTCCTACTCCTTTCTCATAACCATGTGCCAACATGGGATTCTCCCTTCTTGGGATTGACTTGTATTTCCCCTTTTTGGGTTGACTTGGGATCTACCTGGAAAGTAGTTTAATTCCAAGTAGTAGCTCGCTTGGTCTATGTTGTGTCGGTTGAGGTAACATCCCCGCTATGACTAGATACTTTCACAGTCATGCATCATGGATTTCATGGAATATCGATATTATGTTATATCTTGTATATTTCCTTATTTATATATGTGCCCTTGTCATATTACATTGAAAGGTGAAATTTACTATGTATATATGCATTGAATGCTCGCATACTTAGTGCATTATATGTACTAACACATACTCTTTTGTCTACATAATCTAACCATGTAGGTACCAGAGATTATATCTATTCATCTTTGGACGGTTAGCTTGGTGATCTTGGATTTTTGCTAGTAGTGAGCCCTTTATTCCAAGGGAAAGAACCACCATCCTCTACCTTATGTTACATTATTTCTTTTCTATCTTATGACTTGAGGGTGAGCCCGAGACATGTCATGGCCCCTGCCTTATTTTATGTAGAGGCATTATTGGACATACCGGATTCTATTATACGCTCATGTTATAAGCTTGTTTGAGATGCGATGGCTATATACTATGCTTTGACTATGATTATGTTATTCTTGTGATGATGATGAAAGTCCTAAGCCCTAACTTATTCCCATAGAGTAAGTCATACTTACCCACCCCTTAGTCCTTATGTGCTATGTATTATGTGAATCCATGCAACTCCGTACCCCTATGACATCCCCATAGCTTGAGTCCAAAGTCCCGTGACCCTTAGAATTATGTGATTTACATGTTATTTATGCGCTTTCAAACCAATGATGTGTGAATGTATGCTTTGAGGCTAGTTTGGGGATCCTCAAGTTCCCATTCACCATATTACTCCTAGGTCCTAGGCTCGAGTTGTGATAGTAAACTAATCCTCAAGGTGATCCCTAATTCTCCGAGGGATATATCTAGGCAGGAGAGACTCAGAAAACCTAGTCCATAATGTATGGCTAGAGGCATTGCTAGTGCTGGTGGGGGCTATCTTTGGGGTGGCCCTCTAGCTGTAGAGGAATAAGGGCATCCTGGTGCCCCTCTATGTGCTTTGGGGGCCGCATCCCTACCAAGTGCTGGAGCTGCACCGCGATCGACCTCTCATGGCTATAACATGCAAAAGAGTAAAATAAGTGAGCTTTCATGAAACCAATAAGACACATACTTCATGAAAGGATTCAACATAGAGAATATTTCCCAAACGACATTTTGTAGATTCTTGAGGATAGGACATAGACATTTCTGCACCGATCAATGGGATTCTACTAGATATTAGATATGTACGAGTGAGATCAATGAACTTGGAGCTCTAACACCAACTTATCACGACCTAATTTCTCAGTTGTGGTGTCACCTACTGATGAGTCCACATATTTGACTCATATAGAGCTTAAATTGCATGAAAAAAGTATCATTAATGTATTATTTTTCCTCATAAATGAACCAATTTGTGTGTTTAGTGCTATAAATAAGAAAGGAAATACATGGAAGGATAAAACTCAGTGACATAAGACAAAAGAAGAAAATTCCTGAAAAGACGGTCGAAATTGGTAGTCACTGAAAGATTTGGTGGATCACCGAATGGTAACAAGACCATCTAAAGTTGAAGTGTTCAACCCCAACTATTCTGCAAAGAAAGGCAAATATGGTGCAATATTGATAGATCATCGAATAGGTTCGGCAATGAAATTTGGCATCACCTAATGTTACGAGTCTAAGGCCTTCAACAGATGTCTAAAAAGATGGTCAAGTACACGTTCCGATTGCCAATATATTTGGCGATGGCCAAACTTGACCATTGAATGCTGACTCGTGCACACCTTAGGGGCGATTTTGTCTGAAGTATAAATAAAAATTGGACAGGATTTTGGTACACAATTGAACAGAGGGATATTCAGAGAGTACACTGAATATATTTTCTAGAGAGAGAGAGAAGTACATTAGAGAGTTTTAATTTGAAAAAGTGAGTTTGAACCTAGCTTTGGGAAGAAGATTGAAGTAGGAGAAAAAGAATATATTCCTATTTCCTTGTAAAATTTGAAACCCATTGCCATGGAGAATGATTTTGGTAATTCAATTTATCTTTTAGTTATGAAATGCTAAAACCCCTTATGTTAGGGTGTGTAGTTAACTTGGGTTCTTAAATTCATGATTGGATCTTAATTATTTTGAATGCATTGATGTGAGTTTACATTCATTACTATGTTTACTTAAAGTTTTGAGGTTGCAAACTCAGGGTTTATGTTTAGATCTTTAATAAATATAAGTATTTTTGTATGATTGAAGTGGGTAATGAATGTGATAGCCATGTTGTTGTGGGTTTGGTTGAATGCCTGATAAGGGTTTGATTTATTAAGGTTTTAGAGGGTTTGCTTATCAAATGCATAGGTCCTAAAGAGTTCTAGTGTTATTTGGCGTATGAGACCTTATCGGATTTATATGGAACACTACTTTCATCTGATAGAAGATTGTAGTTACTATCAATCTAGCCTACTCATGTTCAATTAAAGCATTTGTTCAATTTGTAAGACCCAAATAATGATTTCTGACCCAATTGAACACACCCCTGACATACCTTCTCTCTACTTGTGTTAAAATCCATTCACGCAATCTCCTGTTATTTACATATTAGTTTTAATCATTTTTATTAACTCTACAAACCTTTTGGACAATTTTATATTTCAAACTATGAATCAAATTGTTCCCTATGGATTCAAACTCAACTCTTAGTTGGGTAATTATGTTGATGACGACCTACATACTTCTTATTGGTTTTGATGTATGATTTGCGTGTTATAGAAAATGGCATCGTTACTGGGGAACAATAGTGTGTTCTAGTTTAGAAGTGTTTAATTGAACTAATCCTTTGTAGTGGAGCTTACTTACTTGTTTTTCTTTTCTTTTCTTTTGTGTGGTTTAATTTTTCAGTGGAAGAAATAAGTATCCAAGGAAGTATAAATGGAGATGATATTGGAAATCTCAATTACCTCAATTGGGCCTAACTCTGGAACATTTGTGCCATTAGATTGCCCCTCTTGCAGGAAATACAATATTTCAGGTAACAAGCACCATGCTCCAATTGCTACAGCTGAAGGAATTATTTGTGGTTTGGTACATGAGGACCTTCACGAACACATTCACAATTTTGTTGATGTGTGCTCTCTATTTACCTTCAAGGGTGTTAATCAAGAAGCAATCTATTTGTAGTTATTTTCATTCTCATTGTCTGGGGAGTCTGTTAGATGGTTGGCTGAGATACCAAGAGACTCCATCACTCTTTGGAGGAGTTAACTGAAGCATTCTATGAGACAGTTTTTCCCTTTTCCAAAATGGTGAGGTTGAGGAAAAGCATCGAAAATTTTAAGAGGATCGATGGTGAGCCTCTTCGTGAAACTTAGTTTCGATTCCAAAAGCTTTTGTCATAATGTTCCAATATACCTAATTATCTCTTACTTCAATAGTTTTATGTAAGCCTTGATACGGTAAACTAGGGGATCACAGATCAACTAGTCCGAGGTGGCAATATGAAACAAACTCTTTCCACAGCTTCAATGCTTCTTGATGGTATGACAAAGATTAATAGGGCATGGTACACTTGAGTGACCTTATCACATCTTTTCCTAGGGGAGTATCTAAAGAGAAACTTGCAAAATATCAAGAGAGGGAAGAAAACATGGCATAGATGATGACCCAATTAGACTTGTTTACTAAGCATGTTATGGGTGGAAGTCATAAGAGTGTGAATGCTATTGGAGATTGGAGACTCAGGAATTAAGGTTGGACTAATAACATTGGTTGGCGTGAGAAAGATTAGAGAGATGACGTTGGAGGGTGCAAAATAGCATGAAAAAGATAGAGATCAATATATTTATCCTCATGATAGAGTGAAGCCAATAGAACCTCTAACAAACCTAGAGAGTTTTCACACCGAGGATATGCTTGCTAGAATCCTCAACAAGGTAGACGCTTCGGACAAAGTTCTTAAGGAGATGAAGTTAGATTTCTTTTGATTGAGTCAAATAGTGACATCTTATTCGACTTCGATTAAGTAATTGAAGATGCAATTGGTAACCATCTCAGCTTATTTGAATCAAAGACCAAAAGGGGGTTTGCCAAGTGATTTTGTGATAAAACCAAAGAATGACAACCAATAATGTATGGCCATCACTAAGAGAAGTGACAAGGTGATTAAGGGGAATGTATTATTTCTTCCTTAGCACACACAAGTGTAGGTGGTCAAATCAAGTACTATAGTGACTCTAAAAGAGCTGGGATATCGAATCCAAAGGACTTCAAATAACTTTCAATTATTAACAAAAGATGACTGTGTAATGTGTGTTATTTGAGAAAAGATAGTTATTAATTATTTATACTAAACTATTAAAATTAAAGTACTACTATGCTCGAATAATTTCCTGAGAAGTTACCAAAAGAAGAAAAGATAAAAGAATTAACCCTAGATGGAAGTTCTTCATCTCTTCTCTCTATCTCAGAAAAATCAGATAATAAAATAATGACTAAAGTGTATTTAAAGCTAAGAAATCTCATTTTCCAATTTTTCCCATGTGTCTTCAAAGTTTGCGACACAAACTTGTCTTAACGTAGTGCATTTTGCACTTTCCAGCTCATCTGGAATTTTTTGACCAATATTGCACCAAAGTCAACGACACAGACTTGTCTTTCTGTAGTTATTTCACTCCTTTTTCTTCTCCTTTTCCAACCCCAACCTCTTCATATTGGTTTGCAATGCGGACTTCCTCTATTTTCAGTACTAGTTAGATATTTATGGTCTCTTTTTTCGATTGTATCTTTCCTTATTCTTAGGCTTAGAACCCAGACATGCATATCTAACCAAAAACTTAAAAAAATATAACCAAGAAGCACTCTTGGCCAGGGATTAGCATGAAATAAAAAAATTACACTAAAAAGCACGTAAACTCTATCAATTTGTCCTCTAACTAGGCTATGGACATGAGTAAATTTGGCTATTTGGGCTAATAAATACACCTAAGATCACCACCCCAAACTTATAGCTTTGTTCGTCCTCGAAAAAATTAAGACACATGCATGCGACCACTAGGTAGTATTTCTAAGGAACAAATAATACATAGGGGCTTATCTAAGAAATCTACAATCTAGTGGACACAGTCAAATGACACCACACTTCAAGGTTGTAATCTATGATGTACATGGACTCATGAAAACTTATATTTTGAGTTATTATGGTCATCAATCCTTCAACAATCATGTTCCCTCACAAGAAGAATTTCCCATGTATACTCACAATAGTAGAACTCAATAGAAATTTACAATGGGTATAATCACAACTCTTGCCCCTAATGTAGGTCCTCACTAAATTATAAATGTAACTCAAAGAATCACATAGGACTTTTTATTTGGTTGTACTGTAGACTAAAGGCGGGTGGGTAGTAGTTGTAGGATATAATTTAGTGGCTCAATTCCCAAGTGCTTTAGTCTAGCATACTTTCACTTTTAAGAACTCTTCTCCTTGTTTTTTTCTTTTTACCTCACATCTCCCTTTCAACTCTTCACTTAAAATTATTATCAACACCCCTGCCCTGGCATATATTCACAAAAATAAAAGAAGTATATCTATCAAAAATTTCTTTTGCAAGTGACAAACCTAAAACGCGTCAGGTCCATAACGCGAACTTGTCGTGAATCCTTACTATTTTGAATCCCTATTTTTCCAAAAAATTATTTTCCTTTTCTACCAAGACCTGTCCTAGGGGTACCTCTTAAATCTTAATCCCATTCATATTTTTCATGATAAAACACTTAGGATTTTATGATCAAAATCACGGTTTAAGAACAAAAGGGATTCAACTTAAAATGTGGTTATTCAAAGAACAAGGCTAAGGCTCAAAAGGGATAACTGGGGATGAATATGCTATGATAGGTTAAAAAGAAGATCTAAAATAGGGTTACCAAAGAAATTCGTAGATCCTATCCTTCAAGTCCTACTCCTACCTAGTTTTATATACATACAGGGCAAGTTCTAGAAATTATCGCAACATGGCCACACAATTAAATTTACTCTCTCGGGACACACTTCCATTAAAGGAGAAATAACAATATAACTATTATATACATTCACATGAATTCAATATTAATCATACATACATAACATCTACCGACACTCTACATGAGAATCACATTGATGAATACCCTTCAGACAGTGTCATCCATCCACATAGAGCCCCGTCACTTAATTATGACTAATAAAAGGGGGATATCAACATGTAAATATTCATCACAATATGCAAAACATTCAACTTCATGCAAGACATTCAAAATTCACCACTAACATTAAACTAAATATCATACCATGTAGTATTTACAACCCAATCAAATTAAAACAGAAATAAAAGCATTGTCTTAACTAAATATACAAAAATCCAAAATATAAAAACATAGTCTAGACTTTATACATGGATGGAAAAATAAAAGAAAGCAGCATAATCAGTAGAAATAACCCCCACCTCACACTTCAACATAGAACTGCACTCAGTGCTCAGGCATGACAAAACCTATGGCGATGAAAGTCTTGTGCCCACCCTCCATCTTGGGGGCAGGAAGGGTTGGGGCTCCATGAATGTACAGGGGTGGATCATCTACTAACTCATCATCATCCTCCATGTCTCCCTGGCATGCTCAAGGTTCGTGGGGATATCATCCTCCATCGCCAAAAAAAATCGAGGTTGAATGCCCAATATTGCGTTAGCATGATCATTTAGTGGGTATTGGACCTCAACCTGCCAGAGCTCAGCATTAGTGGACGAGTGGTTGCCAATCCTTTAGCACAACCTCTCTAAGCCATACATGTTGGCGGTGATGAGATCCTCTCGATGTGCCCTCTTTTGGGTGGTCAATACCGACCCAAATGAGATATATAGCCCTTTGATATTAGTAACATAGTGGGGGGATGCCTCAATCTTGGGTAAGTAGTCTAATGGCTCCTCAGGCACTCTTGTACAACTTGGTGATTAGTCCCCCAAATGCATACCTACGACCCTTGGTAACTCGAGCCTTCCTCATGGAGGACTTTAGCACCATCTTGATGTTTATTATCTTGCTAGTCATCAGAGCATAGACCAAACAAACTTGATCCCTAGTGATCCCTATGAAGTGTAAGCTTAGAATAAGGGAATGCATGTTGATATTTGTCAAGACCCTAGCCTCCCAGTTCATGTTATCAAATAGAAAGGCCTGGTGGTAGCCCTTGTACCTGGGTCTTATTTAGCGGGCTATTGAGATGGGGCCAACAAGTGTATCCCTAATGGCTTAATATGAAGATCCGATCTACAACTCAGTCAGCGGGCCCGAAGGTACATCAAGGGTCCCTAAATAGAATTAATGGCCACTAGGGTTATGTTCACCTCAACCCCTCGCACCATGACAATTTGGGTCCTCCCCTTAGGCCAGAGGTTAGCATAGAACTCCCGGACTAGGCTGAGGTTACATTCTTGTGTATCAGTAAAAACAAACCCCATCCGATACTGGAGCACCTACTCATAAATGGCAGGGAAGTCCCAGGCCAGGCTGCCAGTATCTATCAGGATGTTTGGGGAGTATTTGGCCTCAGTGTGGCTTTTATATTACGACTTCCCATGTTGTAGAACCACCCTAACCCCAAATCAGGGTTTTTGACCTCTTGGTGGTGCGGGGGCAGGTAGTACATTGAGGACGCCGCTGTCCCTCTTGCAGCTGCTAGAAGCCTTATCTCCACATCCATATTTTTCATGGGATGCAATATTATACCTGTAAAGACCAACTTTTCCAAGTTAGTCCAAAACCAACGTTTGTCCCCTACACATAAGTTCAACCTGGCAACCCAACCCCACACTTGGTTGGAATAATGGGGAGAAAAAATGAGTACTCAATCTTTTCAGTTAGCCCACAATTATCATCACCAAAGCATTTAAAATTAATCCCTTTCTATGCATTTAAGGTTCCAAAAACACCTGCCCCACACTTAGTTTCAGATCACTATCCCTCCTCTTGATCATCCAACATACATATTCTAGACAATTTAAGAATAATTAGACAGAACACATGCCCAACAACTTAAATACAACAACTCTGCAGGCCTCAATTTCCATGATTCATACAAATGCACATGTATACACAATGTTCAAGAAATTCAAGTGCTTTAGAACTACCAAACCGGTCGAAAAATATGGAAAGCACAAAGAATTGGGAAAAGCATATGCAATCACCATGAATTCAACCAAAAATTAACCCAAGTTCAACTTAGGGTTCCCTAAATTTCTACCCTCTCACAAAATCAACCAATATTAGAAGTTCAAGTCCAAAACTCCATAACCCATAGCAAGCATTTTGAGAATTTCAAGTTAAAACCCAAAGAAAGTGGCAAACCCACTCACAAATTCATGCATGAATAAAAATTCAAATCCAAAGTGAGAGAAACATACATGTGATCTCGTGAAGAAGAGAAAAACTCATGGATACACTTGAAAATCCAAAAGGGCGACACAAATTTGTTTGAAAGTTGAAAGATTTGGGTGAAAAGGGGGAGAAGTTGTGTGAAGATGGGTGAAATTAGGGTTGGGGTCGCGTAAAAAGGGGTAGAAATGATGGGAGGTAGGTGGATTAAATAGGTGTGAAACATTTGGGTTGGTTGAGTAAAAATCATGAAATATAACTCATATCTGCGACAGGTCCGTGATGCAGAATTGTCGCGCTCATGTACTTCCCATTTTGGCGTGTTTTCATGAAATTTGGCTTACCTTGAAATGAGAAAGTCCGCAATAGGTCCTACAAGATAAGGAATTAATTTGGGGCCTACAAAATCATATTTTTCAACTGTCGGACCCTGAAAATATTCCTAAACACTTGCATATGCTATAAAACATGAAAACAAGTCATTCCAACCAAGAAAATTACAAAATACTCAATAAATCAACATGAAATAAAAATGATCTAAATTTGAACATAAGATTTCCAAGTCCACAACGCAGATTGGTCATAGACTGGTACTTTGTGTCAGATGACACTTTTTTATGGTGATTATTTTGAATTCTTATACTAAGAATTAAAATGCAAAAATTAAAAATACATTACCACGAGTTGTCTCCCGTGCAATACCTGATTTACCGTCATGGCATGACTCAACATCATTTGACTAATTATCAACCTAGTCAATGGTCGTTTCCTCACGGTCTATGTCAACATCATAGTAGTGTTTGACTCTCTGCGCATTCACCAAGAATGAGTTCTTCTTGGTCTAGTCTCAAAGTTCAAGTTCCCCATGTGGCGTCATGCTCACCAACGCATATGGTCCACTCCACTTGGACCTTAATTTCTCTAGGAAAAGTTTCAAATAAGAGTTAAAAAGAAGTACCTTTTGCCCAATTTAAAGGTACGTTTGTCAATGAGGTGATCATGCAAACTTTTAGACTTTTCCTTGTAGAGCTTGGATTTTTCGTACGCCTAGAGTCTAAACTCATCTATCTCCTCCAATTATTCTAACCGCTTGCATCTTGCGAGCTCTGGATGAGGATTGAGCCTTTTTATAGCCCAAATATGTCTGGTGCTCTAGCTTGACAAGGAGATGATAAGCCTTCCCATAGACCATTTGTTAAGGTGAACTGTCAATTGAATTCTTGTATTCAGTCCAATATTCCCATAAATATTCATGTAGATTCAGTGCCCAATCCTTCCTCATCGCTTTGACTGTATTCTGTAAGATTTGGTTGACCTCGCGATTGGACACGTCAACCTGTCCACTTGTTTATGGGTGATAAGCTATGGCTAATTTATGTCTAACCCCATACTTTGCAAGCAAGTTCTTCATGTTCTGATTGATGAAGTGTGCCTCTCCATCACTGATAATAGCTCGTAGAGTCATAGACCTCATAAAGATATGCTTCTTCAGGAATTTACTTACCACTTTGGAGTCATTTATGGGAAGAGCTACAACCTCCACCCATTGGGACACATAGTGCACAACCATATGTATATACTAGTTCCCAAAAGATGGTGGGAATGGTCCCATGAAATTTATCCCCCAAATGTTGAAGATTTCAACCTCCAATATGTTGTTAAGAGGCAACTCATGCCTCTTGGATATAACCTCTATCCTTTGGCATGCATCACAGTTCCTAACAAAATCAATAGTGTCTTTAAAAAAAGAAGGCCAGAAAAAACCATATTACAATACCTTGTGGGCAATTCTCTCTCTACCATGGTGCCCTCCGTATGGTGAAGCATGGTAGCGCTTAAGCACTTGGATCATATCAACCTCTAGTACACATCTTCTCACCATTTTGTTTATGCTCTATTTGAAGAGATAAGGCTTATCCCATATATAGGAGCTTGCATCATGAGCCAAAGCTTCTTTTGTTGGCTTGTTGCATCAATTGGGAACACCCCACTTACCAAAACGTTTACAATATATGCATACCATGGCAACTTCTCAATATCCAAAGCCAAGAGTTACTTATCTGGAAACTCCTCCCTGATTTGCCCTTGCTCCCCAATGTTAGTGTCATTTTCTAATTTGGACAAATGATCTACGATTTGATTCTCACACCCTTTTTTGTCTTTGATTTTGATGTCAAACTCTTATAGTAAGAGAATCAATCTAATCAACCTGGTCTTTCCATCCTTCTTATTGAAAAGGTACCTTAGGGCTACAAGATTAGTAAATACTATCACCTTGGTACCCACAAAGTAGGAATGGAACTTGTCAAAAGAAAGTACCAATGCCAATATCTTCTTCTCTATGACTATATAATTACACTATGCTAGATCAAAGGTTTTGTTGGTGTAGTATATTAAATGGAAGATCTTATCCTTGCGCTGGCCCAAGACTGCCCCACTGTTGTATCACTTGCATCACACATTAGTTCAAATAGAAGCTCCCAATTTGAAGCCACCAAAATGGGTGCTTCTACCTATCTTTTCTTCAAGTTCTCAAAAGCCTTCAAACAAGGAGCATTAAAGTCGAACTTTACCTCCTTTTCCTGTAGTGCACACAAAGGCTTTGAGATCTTGGAGAAGTCTTTAATGAATCTTCGATAGAACCTTGCATGACCCAAAAAGCTTCTGACTCCTCTAACTAAAATGGGTGGAGGTAACTTTTATATCACCTCTATATTAGCTTTGTGAACCTCCAAGCCCTGCATGGACACTTTATGACCCAAGACTATCCCCTCCTTCACCAGGAAATGACATTTTTCGCAGTTTAGGACTAGATTAATCTTTTCACAAAGAGTTAATACATTGTCCAAGTATTCTAAGAAGACATCAAATAACTCCCCAAACACAGAGAAGTTATCCATGAAGATCTCCGTAAAATACTCTACCATGTCATGAAAAATAATCATTATGCACATCTAGAATGTGGCGGTGCATTTCAAAAACTAAAGGGCATGCGCTTGAATGCATATGTACCATAGGGACATGTGAAGGTGGTTTTCTCTTGCTCCTCAGGAGTGATGGAAATCTGATTATATCTTGAGTAACCATCTAGAAAGTAATAATATTCTTGTTCAGCTAGCCTGTCCAAGATCTGATCAATGAATGACACTGGGTAATGATCTTTCCTTGTGGCATTATTTAGTTTTTGTAATCTATGCAGATTCTCTGCCCCTGTGACCATTCTAATAGGGATGAGCTCATTCTTATCATTAGCAATCACTGTCATCCCATCCTTCTTTGGGATGTACTGGACTGGGCTCACCCACTTGTTGTCTGATATAGGATAGATGATCCCAACATCCAACCACTTGATTATTTCCTTTTTCATAACTTTTTTCATGATGAGATTCAACCTTCTTTGTGGATAGGATACCGATTTATGACCCTCTTCTATGAATATCTTGTGCATGCATACGATAGAGTTAATTACACCTCAAAATGAATGGAACTTTTGGGTCTGGCTCAAAGTCAAGGATGATGAAATCCATAGGGAATATGAGAGATTCCACTTGGACCAAGACATTCTCTATAATCTCGTCCGGTCTGGCCATCGAATGGTCTGCTAGCTGGAGCAAGATTGTAGTAGGTTTCGGGTCTTCAAGACCTAACTTCTTGAACATAGGTTTGGACATCAAATTGATGCTTGCACCTAGATCACAAAATCCCCTTGCATTGAGACAAATTCCAATGGCTACTTGGAAAGTGAAGCTCCCATAATCCTTTAGTTTGGTAGGCAATTTCTTTTATTTAGGATCCTTGAACTACACTCTTTAGTAAGTGCAACTGTTCATATTCAACCAACTTGCTTTTGTTGGCCAAGATATCCTTCACGTACTTTGCATATTTAGGGATCACCTGCAAAATATCAATGAAAGGTAAGTTAATGTGTACCAGTTTTAGGAGCCCAATGAACTTCTGGAAGCACTCATCCTTTTTTTTCAACTTTTGAGGAAATGAAGGAGGAGACATTTTCTTCAGATCAGCCTCAACACTTGGAGGGATGGATTGCCAACCTCATCTTCTTTCACCGCATTTGGGTTGTCTCTATTCTTCTGCTTTTGAACCAACTCTGCCATAGGCTTACCACTCCTTGTGTTAACCGCATTCAAGTGCTTTGGGTATTGGATCAATATCACATGGCAAACCACCTTGATGTCTAGAATTACGTGCACTTGCCAGTTGACCAAACTACTTTTTAAGATTCTAAATGGAAAGCTAATTTTGGAAAATGTCAGCTATCTACTTAGCCCATTATGCTTGATCTTTCTGCTAGTTTGTTAAGATATTTCTCAACAAGTCATTCGTGCAAGTACCCGTAGGCCTTGCGGGAAACTATCCTTGCCAATTGTAAATCTTTCCACCACCTTGTGATCTATATTAAGGCAGTCCTTGATTTTGTCTGGTTACCTCCCAAAATAAAGTTAGGATTATTTCTCAAATTGGGGTTGTAAGTGTTGCCCAATCGTTGAAGGCCTTCACCTCTATTTGCATTTCCCACAAAGTTGACGGACTCAGGATTTGAACCACAATACTCAACCATATGGTCTGCACTGATGAGTCCATATCTCAGGCTCATTTTGGGATTATAATGCAAAAAATTATTATCCTCATGTGCTATTTTGTTCCAAATGCTAACTAATGTGCACGTGATGTGTCAGGAATAGAACTAAAAGTGCACGAGAGGACAACACTCAACAAGACCTAAAAAAGGAGAAACAGTGTAAAAAAGGTGGACAAAAGTGACATCACTGACCTAATCGACACATTGCCTAATACGTAGTAAGACAACCTAACAATCTAGTAACCAAGTCTCAAGTTCTTGCCAAAAAGGCGGTCTGAATCAACATCACCAAACCATGTCAGCGTATTGCCTACTTGTTGTTGAGACAACCTCATGTTGTATAACTCAGGACCCCAAGCTCACGACAGAAGGGCAATGAAGTAGGGAATTCAACTTATCGATGAACATGATATGCCAAGAAGAGAATCATCACCTAAAATTGTAGAGACCTGGGCTTACAAAGGACTGCACAGGAAATTAGTCTAGTGCATATTCGGCACATAGCCAGAGTTCTCGGCGATGGACAAACTTGATTGTCCAGTTGCAACTTAATGCACAAAATTCCATGATTTTGCACAGACTATTTAAGCAATTTCTGAAGAGGACATTGTACAGACTATTCTCTTCAGATTTCCAGATAAACAGAGAGTGAGATTAGGAAACTTAGAACATTGCCTCTCAATTGTACAAGGGAGAAGGTTTCAAACTTGTGGAGGAAACAATTTGTAGAGATTAGCTTGTTGAAATCAACTTTTCTCTTCTAATCCTTCTTACCCATGTACTCAGCTACAAATATTGGTATTGAATATTTACTTTCCAGCATGAGGGGCTAAAACCCCATGTTGGGAGGGGGGGAGGTGTTCATTTGATATGGGTATTTGATTTCTATTGCTGGGACTTTGTTATTTTGACTATATTATTATTAATCTGATTGAATTTATGTTTATTGCTTAGTTTCACTTATAATCTCGAGGTTGCAAACTTGGGATTTACTTCAAATCTCTAATTATTACTTTAATCTAAGTAAGAGTGTGGAATGAATGTATTAGCTAGAAATCCTTTAGGGTTTCAGTTGAATACCATACCCATGGGTTTAATAAATAAAGTAGTAGGTGGTTTGCTATGGTTTCTCTTTCCAGGCGTGTCGTAGAGAGATCCGCATATGTTATCGTAGTTGAAACAAGTGAAACACCTTTTTGTAATAATTGAACTTAGTTACCATTATCCTAGCCTATTCACTCATGTTTAACTCGATTTAGTCAATATTTAGACTCAACTAAGTAGATCTAGTCCCATATTTGCACATCCCCAACATCTCTCTATATCAGATTTTAGTTTGCTAATATTAGTTGTTAATTGCTGAAACCCAACCTTCAATTATTGTAACCCCCCATTTAAACCTAAATTGCCTAATTCAATGAAATACTTTGCTTTTGAACCACTATTCCTTGTGGGATGCGACCCCAACTCCAAAGTTGGGTAATAAGGTGATGATGACCATCCTTGCTTTCTTTGAGTAGTGGGTTTGAGCAGCTTCAAAAATGGCACCGTTGTCGGAGAATGGTGCTAGTTCTTAACTAAAGTGTTTGTTGAATTTAGTTTTTGTAGTTTAATTTATTTTACTTATTTCTTGTTGTTTTTGCTGTTGATAATCTTGTGTTAGGATGGAGGAAAATGGGAGTGTCCATGCTGATAACATCAGAGATGTGAATGATTTTTAGAATGTTGACTAGGATCCGGTGTAAAGCACCATAACTATTTGGTTGCCCCCACTTGCTGGAGGTGCGATATTTTGTGTCACTAACACCATATTGTGACTCCTCTAGTTGAAAGGGTTGTGTTGGGGACTCACTCACGAAGATCCTCATGAATACTTCAAGAACTTTGTCGATATATGTTTACCATTCAATTTTTGAGGAGTCACCCAAGAGGCTATAAGGTTGAGACTTTTTCCATTCTCTATCACTGATGAAAATACTGTCTAATCTTTCCTAATTTATAAATTGCACTCAATCAATGAGGTGGCTCACTGAGCTTCCTTGAGACTCAATTACTTCATGGGAGGAACTCCAAGATGCGTTCCTCAAAAGATTTTTTCCTCCCTCGAAGATGGTAAAGTTGAGGAGAAGTATTAAGAACTTTAAGCGTATTGAGGGTGTGCCATTGCATTATACATGGTTGAGGTTTCGAAAACTCTTATTACAATGTCAAAACCACGGAGTTTCGGACCATCTATTAATGTAATAATTCTATGTGAGTCTTAACACTGTCAACAAGGGAGTAGCAGATCAGTTGGTCCAAGGTGGAATTATGAAATAAACATTTAGTGTTGCATGTGAACTCTTGGATGACATGACAAAATCAACAAAGCTTGGTATACAAGGGATGACCTTGTACCTTCTACATATAGAGGTCCTTCTAAGGAATAAATTGCTAAGGATTAAGAGAGGGGGAAAATATGTCTAAGATGTTGACACAACTCAATCTCTTGACTAAACATGTTATGGGAGGAGGTTAGAAAAGTGTCAATGTTGTGGGGGCTACTAATGATGGGATGTTTGATAGTGCACCATTTTAAGGAGGTTATAATGAAGAGGTGCATTACATGGGCAACCAAATGGTGGGTTCTCAGCCGGCTTTTCGAGGGCCACCCAGGAACCAAGGTTAGAACAATAATAATGCTGGATGGCGAGATCGTGCATGGCCTAACCAACCTCAAGTTGGGGTCTTGAGAGACTGATAAGGATCTAGAGATAGATATGTCCCACCATATGACAAGGTAAGCTAGTGAACCTATAATGTACCCAAAAGTTTTTGGGCAGAAGACATGTTAACCCAAATTTTGAATAAAGTTGAGGGATCTGACAAAGTGTTGAAAGAGATGAAATTTGACTTCTCTTAATTGAGTCAAACAGTGACTTCACACTGAGCTTCTTTCAAGCACTTGAAGACTCAGCTTGAAATATCTCAGCTCACCTTAATCAATGGCCAAACGTTGGCTTGCCTAGTGGCATAGTAGCAAATCCCAAGAGTGGTGACCATCAGTGTTTAGCTATTACTACATAGAGTGGAAGAGTGGTAGAAAGTGTAAAGCTTACACCAGTTGTTGATGAAGAAGACAAAGATGAAGTGGAAGTTGAAATTAATGAGCAAGTGGTTGTTGATGAAAATAGAAAAAAAATAATGCTCTTAACAACCCTGAGGGCATTGAAAAAGGGTAAGTGGGGGATGAGACAGTGAATGTCAAAATATCATCTCCCAAAAATGCTAGAGCAGCTATAGGGCCTCAGGTGCCTTAGGTAAAGATTGATCCTTCATTCCCTCAACGGTTGACAAAGAAAGGGGAGGAAGCTAAGTTCCAAAAATTTCTTTCTGTGTTCAACTCTCTATCAATAAATGTTTCACTAGTGGAAGCATTAATTGAAATGTCAGGTTATGCATGATTCATGAAACAGTTGGTCACAAAGAAGCAGACTTTTGAGTATGAGATGATGTGTTGTCAAAATACAACACTTTTGATGCTTAAAAAATGTAATGTTATGTGTTCTCAAAGCGATGTTAGTAGGTTTGATGTGTTTTTATGTTTGTTTTTTAGTATTACAGGAGTTGACATGATTTTGGGAAAAGTCTGCAGAACTATAGGTTTTTGAGGAAGTACGAGACACTCTATGAGCCGTGGAAACTTCCATGAGCTATAGAGTTGTTTCATGGTTGAGATCCAGTGAAGAACCTATTTTTCAGATGTTGTGTCCACGAATTGTCAAACGAGACGTGGAATTTCATATGAGTCATGGATCAAGTTTCTTTCCTTGAGGATCAGTAGTGGAAGAGTTTCTGGAAAGTTGTTAGATGAAACCCTATACGGGTTGTAAGTATGAATATGACCATAGAAAGGTATCGTAAAAGAGTCATCCAATTTTGAAGAAGGAAGATTTTGAAGCCTAGGTACGGGTCGTAGAACTTTGTATGGCCCATAACCTTGTCCATAATGCCTACCGACTCAGTTTTTCTCTTTCATTTTGGATTTAGTTTTTTGTTATTCTAAATAGGTTTTAAGATTTTTTAGAAGAGAGGGCGCACCAAATAGAGAAAAATAGAAGAGAAACACTTGGAGAACTTTTCTTTTGTGATTTTGTCATTAATTTTATACATTGTGATTTCTTGAAGATTGGGATTTCTTATTTTTAACTTCGTCACTGTAAGTGATTAATTATGTTATTCCTTTACATGCTTTCTTCATCTACAATGATTATGCATAGCTAAATCCACAACTAGGGTTGTGGGAACCATGAAGAACTAACAATTTAAACCCGGATAATCGGTAATTCTTAGAAAGTGTGCATGCACATATTAATTATTTCCTTCGTATTGAATGCTTTTTAATGGTGGCCAATGTTTGAACTTTCCCTAATTATTATCGACTGGATCAAGGTGGTGAAGAATGGTAAAATGGAGAAGTTATGGGGATTTGATTGATTTTTTCTCATCTAATCAACCAAACTGGATCAAGGAAAGGTTGTACTAGAATAATAGGTAAGGGTTAGTGATGTCATACTGCGGGGATCAAATCACATAGTAAAATTTACTTATCGTTTGGATCAAAGGGTTTGGTAAACTTAACTTACCATTCTACATGCTACACACTTGAAAAGATTATGATTATCTGGTGACACCGAGTTAGGAATTCATGGGAAACACAATACCCTAGTTACTTCTTCTACTAATTTCATAACACTCGTTCTAGTTTAGGTGTATTTCCTTAAAATTACAACCCCCACCCTTCGGGAGATAGGTAGGTTTAATTCACTCGATTTTCTAGAAACTACTCCGAGTCTAACCATATTCCCCTATGGGATTGATCCTAACCTCTATTAGGTTATATATCTTGACAACAACCACTTAAACCTTCAAAAAGGAGGTGTGTCTTGGGCGACATCAAGATTTTGGCGCCGTTGCTGGGGAATACAGTTTAGACTGGTGTAATTCAAGTAATTCAGGAATTAATCCTTATTTCCCTCATTTTATGTTTTTGTTTTTTTTATTTTATTTCATCATGCAGGTGTAGTGTATGCACATCACTCACAGTCGAGGTAATCCCTTGACTCCATTTGACCCTGATATCTAAAAGACGCTAAGAAGGATGACCTAGAATAATGCAAGCAACGCTACAAATTAGGAAATGAATACAACACTGAACCAAAACAATAATGACAATAACTCTCCTCCACTTGAGGATGTTAATCCACTACCACAGGATCTTCAAGCCACAACTAACACATAGAATCAATATCGGGTTGATCCTATGGAAATGCATGTCATTGGAGCTATTGTGTTACCTCCACTGCCAAATGACACAAACTTCATGATTTTGAGTGGATTGCTTCAAATGCTATAAAATTGTGGGTTGTTCACGGGCTTACCATCATAGGATCCGCATAACCATCTACACAACATTGTCTTCACCTTCAAGAGCATGGTAGGAATTTAGAATCTCTCCATGGATGCCATTGGGCTCTGTGTCTTCCTATTGTCTCTTACAGGCATTGTAATGCTATGGTTATTTGATCTCTCATAGAGTCCAAACACCAGTTGGGAAGAACTACAGAAGGCCTTTTTCGAAAGATAGTTCTTAAGGTCAATGAAGTTGAAGTTGAAGGACCAAATCAACTACTTTGAGAAATTTCCTGGTGATTTGATCAGTACTACGTAGGAAAGGTTCACAAAGCGCCTAAGGAGTATCCCTAACCACAATATTATTGGTGAAGCCCTGGTGGAAATCTTCTACCGAGCCCTGGATAAAAATAGCCAACCTGTGGTTGACACTATCATGGGTGGCTCATATTTAGATCATCCATTTCAGGAGGTTTCTCAAAGATTAGAAAGAGTGGTCAAGATGGATTGTGCATGGGGGAAAAAAGTCAACTACCAAAATATCATTCTCAGTAAGTATTGATTCGGCACAAGCAAAGATAATTGAAGACATGATGCAAGAGCTTGAGCGGATTAGTACCAGTATGGAGTTATTGGTGAAGCAAAACCAAGAATGTGTGAATGCAGTAGTTTATCAGCCTCAGCGAGCACCCATGTACGAAGAACCTTACTATGAGGAGGACACTTGCTTCATCACTGATTAGATGGTGGGTTTCTAGACCAACGCCCAAGGGTCTAATCAGGATGATTGGTGCCAAGGTCAAGGAAACCAAGGTTGGAACTTTAATAAAATGATAGCTTAAGAGATAAAAATTGAGGAGGCTACTATGACAGGAACAGGGGCAGGATAAAGATACTAATTGGGGACGCAAAGAAGGTTACAAAAGTGGTCCATATCTGCCACCAGCTAATTGAGACTCTAGTGTTGGTAGCTCTTGAATTGAGGAGATGTTTGACCGACTATTGAAGAAGGTTAACGCTCAGGATGAGACCTTGAAGGGGATGAAATTTGACATCTCCAATATTAATAAGAAAATTGAGTTTTATTTTGTTTCTATCAAGCAGCTGAAGCAATAGTTCGATCATATGTTGACTTAATTGAACTAGCGCTAGAAAGGTACATTGCCCAATAACACAATTCAGAACACAAAGAATGAGGAGCAGTGTATGTCAGTAACTACTCATGATGGCAAACATATCATTGACCTTTTGATGCCAATTGATGATGATGATATTCATGGGGAGATGGTCGAGCGTAAGAATGTAGAGATCAGAGATGCACGTGCCAATGATAGGTAGAGTGATGCAGCAGTAATGCAATAGAAGTTGAAATCTATCCCTAGACCTCCTCCTCCTTTCCCTTAGAGACTCAAAGAGAATTAAGAGGAAGATAAATTCCAACACTTGATCTCCATGTTGAAGAAACTCTCTATCAGCAGTTCTCTTATCGAAGCATTGGAGAAGATGCCCGGGTGTACAAACTTCATGAAGGACTTGGTCACCAAGAAGTGGACTATGAGTCAAGAGCACTCTCAAGAGCTTCAGCATTGCACTGCTATATACACAAGGTCTTTAGTACAGAAATAAGAGGATCCTGGAGCATTCACTGTACCCTGAACCATTAGAGATGTTGAGTTTGCAAAAGTATTATGTGATCTTTGTGCCAGCATCAATCTAATACCTCTTGCGATATTTAGGAAGCTAGGCTTGGGTGCACCTACTCCTACAAACATGCGGTAGTTATTGGCTGACAAGATGGTGAACAAGCCTATGGCGATATTATATGACATCTTTTTCAAAATAGAGAAATTTATATTTCTCGCAGACTTTGTGATCCTTAATTGTGAAGTCGACTTTGAAGTCCCAATTATCTTAAGAAGGCCTTTCCTAGCCATGGGGTGAGCACTAGTAGATATGAAATCAGGCCAACTCAAGTTTAAATTGAATGGTAAAAAAGTCGTCTTCAACATCTGTCAGTCGATGAAGAGGACAGATGACCTAAAAGTAGAAGTTTGGGCCCTTGATGAAGTCTGAGTAATCAAGCGGTCCAAATCGTGTCGGATAATAAATCAGATGCTACATCGGAGGTAACCCAAGATATTTGATGTACTAGTAATGTTTTTGTTTTGTTTTTAGCCTTTTAGGTTGTAGGTAGTTGTATTTTAATACTTTTAGTTGTAATTTAGGACTTTTGGACTAGTGGCATATAGGGTAATAGTGTGTTCTGTGAAGGGTATGCAGGTACAAGGCCAAAGCTGCCATCTTGGGCTTGAAAAAGCAACAAGAAGTGCTTCTATTACTGGTTCTACGGGTCATGGTTCATAACACAACTCATATACTGACTCGTATAACACTCCTAATGAGAAAAATTATTGTGCACTTTAGTCGATGATCCAACTTTACAACCAATAGATATATTTAGAGCTCGTAAATGGGGCTTGTGGACCCCAGGTAAGATTTCTAAAATTGTCTAAGTTTTGGGGGCTTCTACAACCTAATCCATGAGTCGTATGTCCATGTATGACTCATAGATAGGTCTATGAAACCAATTCCTAAAACTACAGTTTAAGGTCACTACGAGACCAATTTTTATAGGCCACAGAAGCTTCTATGACTCGTAGTTTGGGTTTCATAGGGCTTGGGCCCAATTGTTACCCAACCCGATCAACATAATAATAAAAGGATAAAATTTTAACCCCTCATTCTTACCAAATCTCCCAATCTTACCCTACCCCTATTCCTACCCTACGATTCCGACCACCATCCAGCAAACTACCATAGTTTTTGGCCAATTCTGGCAAGTCTCCGGCCACCTAGGGTTTCACTTGTTTCGGTCGCTTCCTTCAATTTCTCAGCCTTTTGAGCAAAATCCGGTAAGTTCTTAACTTTGATTGTTTACGTATCATTGGAAAATTATCATTAGGTTTAGTTGTTGTTGGGTACGGTATTCTGATGTTCATATGCTCAATATAGGTGTTGCCTTTGTGTGTGAAATAATATTTGTTTAACATTGATTGGGTAGTCTCCTTCGCTTTGGATAATGTAAGGCTGAAATATGTGTTTATATGTTTAAATTGGTCATGTCATTGTTGAATGTTGTTTCTTGATACCACGTAGTCACATGTCATTGAAAGTATATGAAACTCATTGTTTCAAAAATGACATGTGCCTGTGTGTGTATAGTAACATAATTTCTAATTATGGTACAGTGGTTGAAATGTGTCTTTGGATGGGTAAAATGATGTCTGATTGGGTAGTGAATAATTTTCACCTGTGGGGCAATGGGAACTTGTTGGGATTATCTAAGTGCATAAACTTATTGCTTTGGTGCTGAGTATAATTATTGTGGTCTGTTGATAATCCCGTTTAATAGACTTAGAAAACTCAAGGAACTAGAATTTTCACATTACGAGGGTCTACTACGACCCATGGATTAATCCACGAGTCGTAGTTGCCCCTCATAAGTGTAACTAGTAGCCTGGGGATTTCTAATACTCCATCAAATAAAACCTCTTATGGGTCATGGTTTATTCTACAACCCGTAGATAGGTTTTGTAAGGTAATGCCTACAAAATGTTAAGTGTGGAACCACATCTACGACTCAGTCTAAGACTCATAGTTTGTTCTACGATCCATACCTGTCTCGTAGATAATGTTCTAGTAATTGATTTTGTTACGCCATTCAACCTATGAAGGCCTTCTATGGCCCGTAGTTTTCCCTACTGCTCGTTGATGAGCCTTCATAGGTTCTGTTTTCACAATTTCTGATATCTTCTTGCTTTTCATTCCTACACCTATGGGGAAAATAAGTTTATTAATTATGTGATTACAGGTGTTATGGCTCCTTGATGCAAGATAGATGAGATACAGTCTATGAAGGAGCGTTTATGCGATGAGCCAATGGACTCCGAGGTTTCTCCTGAGCCTAGTGGATCATTATAGGAGCTCGGCATTGGTCAAGATGTAGGCGTCGAGACATGACATACTCATGTGGCTACTAGACAGATAGTGCCAACTCGTATATTAGTCATAATTGCTCGACCTCCCCACTTTGACGAGGGAAGCGACAGAAAGAGCAGCACGATACAGATGACTTCCTCCACAAAGGGTCAGGATCAGGACAGGGAGTTGACTCTGGCTCAGGAGAGGAGCCCATCTCTAACGCTATAGAGTCCACTCCCGCACCACTAGTACCACCTTCGCCTCCAGATGTGCTGACTAGAAAATGGTGTATGGGGGGGGAGGGGGGATGCAGGGGGTATATCAAAATAACCTCCAGCATGATAAGTGGGGTTGACAGGCCCAAATTATTTTTGAGGAGCCCCGACTCTCACCACTAGGATTGAAAGTGTCCTAGGGCTACGAGATACTATGGCTCGTTATGGCTTGGAGTGGTTGGCAGCTCGATCTAGGAAGTACTCCTCGGCGATAGTTTGAGAGTTTTACGCTTCTTATGCTTCCACCATTGCACATTCGACCCCAAAAGGGAAGAGATACCTTGCACAACCCTGACTTAAAAAAATGATGGTGAGGGGACGTCAGGTCGACATATCCAAGGCCACCATACGTTGATTTCTATTTGGTCTCCATTATGAGGCTCCAATCTCCACTGTTGAGTATGATTATAGATTGAGCCAAACTCGGGACCAAGGCTTGATGGGGGATGTAGCCCGTAGGTCCAGGACCCTAATTGGATTTCTAAGAAAAGTTATGATGATTTTTCCAAGTAGGGTCGTAAGTGTTGCAAAATACTTGAATGCCTCCTCCTCTTTTTGCATTGTCCAAAAAGTTGACGAACTCAGGATTTGAACCACAATACTCAACCATATGGTCCCCACTGATGAGTCCATATCTCAAACTAGTTTTGGGCTTATAATGAAAAGATTTATTATCCTCAATGTGCTATTTTGTTCAGAATTCTAACTAATGTGTATGTGATATGTCAAGAATTGAGGTAAAAGTGCACAAGAGGACAACACTCAACAAGACTTGGAAAAGGAGCAAAAGTGTCAAAAAGATGGACAAAAGCAGCATCGCTGTCCTAATAAATGCATCACCCAATGCTCAGTATGACCGCCTAACAATCCAGCAACTAAGTCTCAAGTTCTTGCTAGAAGGGCAGTCTGAATTGACATCGCTGAGCCATGTCGACGTATCGCCTACTTACTGTTGAGACCACCTAATGTTACATAATTCAGGACCCCAAGCTCATGATAGGAGGGTGATAAAGTATGGAATTCAGCGTATCTCCAAACATGATATGTAGCGAGAAAATTCAACCCCCAATATTGCAGAGACTTGGGCTTACAAAGGACTGCACAGAAAAGCGCTCAATTGCACATTCGGTGCCTTTGGAGTTCTTGGTGATGGTCAACCTTAATCACCGAGTTGTAAGTTAATGCACAAAATTCCATGATTTTGCATGGACTATTTGAGCAATTTCTGAAAAAGGACATTGTACAAATTTTTCTCTTTAGAATTCCAAATAGAAAGAGAGTGAGATTAGAGAACTTAGAACATTCTTGCTTAATAGTACAAGGGAGAGGATTTCAAGCTTGTGGAGGCAAATATTTATAGAGATTAGCTTGTTGAAATCAACTTTTCTCTTCTAATCCTTGTTACCCATGTACTCAATTGCAAATATCGGTATTGAATCTTTAATTTCTAGCATAAGTGGCTAAAACCCATATTGGGGTTGTTCATTTGATATAGGTAGTTGATTTCTATTGTTGGGTCTTTGTTATTTTGACTATATTGTTGTTACTCTGTGTGAATTTATGTCCATTGCTTTGTTTCATTTATAATCTCAAGGTTGCAAACTTGGGGTTTACTTTAGATCTATAGTTATTGTTTTAATTTGAGTAGTTAGAGTATGGAATGGACATATTAGCTAAAACTTCTTTGGGGTTTCAGTTGAATGCCATACCCATGGGTTTAATGGTTAAGGTAGTTGGTGGTTAGCTATGATTTATCTTGCTTGACATGTCCTAGATCGATTCACGTATCTTATCATAGTTGAAACATGTGAAACACCTTTGTGTCGTAATTGAACTTAGGTTACCAACCTCCTAGCCTACTCATTCATGTTTAACTCAATTTAATCATATATTTAGACCCAGCTTAGTAGATCTAGTCCCATATTTGCACATCCTCAACATCTCTCTATATTTGTTGTTAGTTTGCTAATTTTGTCAATTGATGAAACTCAACCTTTAATTATTGTAACTCCCTATTTAAACCAACAATTGCCTTATTCAATGAAATACTTTGATTCTTGAACCATCATTCCCTATGGGATTCGACCCCAACTCTAAAGTTGATTAATATGTTGATGATGATTGTCCCTTCTTCCTATGAGTAGTGGGTTTGAGCGGCATCACCCACTGCCACATCTCACACCAAGAACACTATTGTTGAACCATGTTTACTTGAGCTTGTTGTTGTCCTAAAGCCAGGTTATAGAAGTGGGTAGTGAGAAGGGGAACAGAGTCAACCTTACATAATCAAAAGACATCCCATGAGTAATGTAGGTGTCACTTATCTCCAAGAAATTCCAAAGATGAACTTGGGGATCTTCATGTGGCAATCCTATGAATTGCCCGGTAGAGTGTAAAACGTTGCACCATATTCTACTTGAGCTCCCATCTACCACCAGCGGGTGGTTTCTAGATGCAATTAGTAACATTAGTAGCCCATGGGATTACCACATCTTGAACTGGTCTAGCCGCCATTGATTCAGGAATAGGGTCAATAACTGGGTCTACCCTTTCCTAATCGTCTTCTTGCTCTTCTTGTTTGACGAGGGCAATTGGTGGGAATGGATATAAAATGTCTGCCCTCCTCTCACTTTACAAAAAATAAGGTTTCGATTCTGCCAATAGACTAGAGTGAATTCCTACAACAAAAACACAGCTAAGATCAAGTGTGGTAAACACTACAAAATAAATCAATTTCTAAAAAATAATCAATTTTTGACTTAAAGTCCCCGACAACGGTGCCAAAAACTTGGTTCTTCCCTAGCACATGCAAGTATACATGGTCAAACCAAGTAATCTAGTGACTCTAAAAGAGTTGAGCTATCGAACCCAAAGGACTTCAAGTAACTTTCAAATATTAACAAAATATGACTATGCAATGTGTGGTATTCGAGAAAAGATGATTATTAATTATTTATACTAAACTATTTAAATTAAATTACTACTACGATAGAATATTTTTTACTGAGAAGTTACCAAATTAAGCAAGATTCCAGGACTTTAACTTTTCGACATATATTCTAGCCTCAATTTCTATGATTATTCATGGGTTTTCTAATTACTTATTTACAGGTTTTAATTTACCAAGAATGGTATCTAACCTCTACCAGCCTTTTCTCATTGACAGTCTAACTACATCGTTGAGCGAGGATAAACATGATCAATAAGAATACATTAAAGTTATCTTCCTGTTTAGTAACCAAGCAAGGTGTATGGGTAGGTGTCACAAGTCCTCCATACATGAATCATCCTACTGTCCTAGAACAAACAAGCTCCCTATACCCTATGTTATATCCCCCTAACATCTCTCGAATTCAGGGTAGATAACAAGTATATTTCATGGTTGACCAGAATATGAAATATATATAAATAGGAATATAGGAGTAATTATGTGAAAACCCATTCATAAATCATAAAAATCAAAGTCTAGAACATAGTCTATGGCTACAATCTCAGAATATGGAAAAGTAGCCACTCATTGTTTGTCTCAAACACAAGATTAGTCTAAGAAATATTCAAAGAATGGATTAAAAGAATAAAAGATAAAAAAAATTAACCCTAGATAGAAGTTCTTCGTCTCTTCTCTCTATCCCATCAAAAATAAGATAACAAAATAATGACTAAAAGTGTATTTAAACGTAGGAAATTCTATTTTCCAATTTTTCCCATGCGTCTTCAAAGTCTGCAATGTGGAATTTTTGACCTGTTCTACTACACCAAAGTCCACGATGTGAACTTGTATTTCCATAGTTCAACACCTTTTTTTCTCCTTTTCCAATCCCAATTTCTTCGTACTGGTCCGCAATGCAGACTTCCTCCATTTTCAATATTGGTTGACTATTTATGTTCCTTTTTCCAATTATATATTTCCTTGTTCTCCGGCTTTGAACTGGTCATATATATCTAACTAAAACCCCAAAAAACACAATAAAAAGTGATTTTTTCCTAGTATTAGCATAAAATAATAAAATTTTAATAAAAATCACCTAAACTCTATCAATTTGTCCTCTAACTAGGCTATAGACATGGGTAAATTTGGCTATTTGGGTGCATAAATACGCCTAAGATCATGTACTTCTGGATGTTGAGCCAAACAAAGGTAACAAGATCTCTTTATTTGGGGAAAATGATGAGCTGAAAGTTGATGGTGATGTGATAGTTGATGGGGATGATTACTCTCTTGGCAACCCTAGGGATGATTGCAACATCAAAGTTGGGGGTGAGCTGAGTAAAGCTAAAAATGTACCCCCCAAAAGATTGTTCCTCATCCACTTAAATGAAAGCACCTCAATTGAATATTGATTCCCCTTTTCCCTAAAGGTTGAGGAAAAAGAATGATGAAACCAAGTTTCAAAAGTTTTTTTCAATGTTCAACTCTTTTTCAATCAATATTCCGTTAGTTAAAGCTCTTATGGAGATACCTGGTTATGCCAAATTTATGAAGGAGCTTGTGACTAAGAAAAGGTATCTTGAGTGTAAGACCATCAAAGTATTGCATCATTGTAGTGCGATAGTGACAAACAACTTGGTAGCAAAGAAACAAGACGCAGGTTCCTTCACTATCCTATGCGTGATTGGGGTTTGTAAATTTGCCAAAGCTTTGTGCAATCTTTGAGCTACCATCAAATTTATGCCTTTGGCCATTTTTGAGCAACTAGGTTTGGATAACCCTTCTCCAATAATGATGAGGTTGCTTATGGTTGATCAGTCCATCAAAAGACTAGTTGGTATTTTGTACGATGTGTTAGTGAAGGTAGATAACTTTATCTTACCTGCTAATTTTGAGGTCCTCTACTGTGAGGTGGATGTGGATGTACCAATTATGCTTGGTAGACCATTCTTAGCTACAGGTAGGGCACTGGTTGATGTAGAAGAAGGTGACTTGAAATTCAAAGTGAATGATGATGAGTTTGTCTTTAATTTATACAAAGTGATGAAGCAACCCAAAGACCTCCAAGTGATTTCACTCATTGATTAATTTGATAAAGCATGAATTTAATGGACTCTATCGTGTCATGGCATTAAATAAGGTGCTTCTTGGGAGGCAACCCAAGATTTTAGTATTTTCTTAAAAATAATGTGTGATATGTGTGCAGGTGTTCGGAGGAGATATTTTTGAAGTGGTTGTAAAAGGTGAGAAGATTAATGATTTGGCAGATCACCGAGTTGAAACAATGACCCTTTATTTGATCGCCTTTTGGTTTAGTTTATGGTCCTTGAGGTTCTTTCATATTTCACGGTCAAGGTTGCACATGACAGATCACCAAATCAATCAGGCAAAGCATAGTTACACTGCCTTTTGATAAAGCAAGGAGGCCTAGAGTTTTGGTAAGAAAAGTTAATCAGGAATACATTCGGTCAATCTTTGAATGTATTTATCGGTTGTAAATCGACATAACTGAATTTGTACTGCCTAACTGACTTACTTTAACCCTTCATTTTCTTTCACTCTTTTACTTTTCACTTTCTACCATTTTCACTCCCAATCATTGATCACTCTTTTAGTTGCTATTTTTCATCATTTTCATTGGGATTGTACTTTACTATCATCAATAAAATTATCATTGTCACCCTCACTGTCTTTGCATCATCACTAAGGTATGCTTTTAGACACTTTTCCTTGTTTTTTTGTTACTCTTTAGTTTAGTGTGTCTTGAGTTTTATTGTAGAAGCATGTGGTTCATTGTGTGATGTGAGTAATCATTGAAAATCATAATGTGCCTTGTTGGACTGAATATCATCGGAACCTTAAGTTAAAAATGATATTTATTTATTTGGGTCCATGTGTACAATGATTTTTGATGAACTTGATTGTGCAAATATGATGGGTCTAAGTTATGAATGAAGATTGTTGCGCTTAATCATTGAATAAGTTCATATTGTGTCCCAATTTGATCGAATTTCATTTGTATACCATGTTTATTGAAATTATGAACTTTATTTCCTGGAAATGGATGTGAATATATGTTCTTTGGCACTTATTTGCATCACGTGTTATTGGTGAAGTATAAGTAACACACGAATTTGATTACACAACTTGCACTTGCCCGATGATGGAGTGGGTGATGTCTTTCTTAAGGATGAAGTTGTTGTGTGGTCGGATTCGTGTTCATGGTATGATTGGTAGGAAGAAATAGGCTTATGTTGATATATGATAAGGTGTTGATAAGGCATGTGTTATGAAAGTTCCCTCATTTTCTTGTTAATGTGTTTAAATTTAAATTGTGGGAATTTTCTTTGCCAATCAATTTCAATGACGGTCATTTTAACCACTAAAGTTAGTTCGGCAATTTACCGAAAAGTGACATACACCACTTTTTATAACAGAGTTGTAGCCTGAGATTCTATCATTTTCGATGATCGTTCTGTTGACCGCCGAATTAGTTCAGTGGATCATCGAATGCCTACTTTGATCATCAGATGTGACAGTGATTAGGACCCTAAATTGTGTAAATAAAGGCAACAGTTAGTTTGACCGTCGAATTAGTTTAGCGGGAAAAATGACTTTTGCCTAACACATTTTTTTAAAGTTTGTTTTTGAATCTCCCTTTTATACCAATGATTCTTACACACATGTTGTCTTTGTCTTATAGATATGCCTCGTCAGAAGGAAGTTGTGTCTCATGGTGGATTGCATGCATCCTGGGCAGCCCCTATAGCTATCGGCGAGATGAATAAAGACCTTAAATTCCTCGTAGAAAAGAACAAGGCAAGGGCAAGAGAAAGGTAGTCGAGCAAGAAAACTCAAGCAGCGATGAGGAGGGGTCTCTAGGCCTGCAATGGACAAGCTTTAAAGATGAACAAGTGGGGTCTAAATCCCTCGCACATGAGCCTACAACTTCAGAGCTGAGTCAAAAATATTGCCGGATAGAGGCAAGGACTAAGGCAATGCATGACCTACTCCTCCAAACCTCTCAAACCATTTGGGAGACAATCGCCCCATGACATCTAAACTGGTTAAAAGCTACGGGCTAAGGATAATATTGGAGCAGGAAGATTATCAACTAACGTGGTAGTTGACAAGTATCCTGAGGTGTGGTACACTCTAAGGTTCTATGGTTTACAACACTTGACCATACCTCAGGAACCTTATATGCCAAGTTGGGTCCACAAATTCTACAAAGCCTACGTTAAAGTAATTCCAAAGAGTCGAGGCCAAGTTAAAATTGGTCTAAAGCCTGTAGATTTGTTGAAGTGCAAAGTGTGAATGTTCCTTGCAATGAAACTGAGATTAATCACTTATTAGGATGCACCTACAAGTATCGATATGATCTTGCTGATATGATTGAGAACAGGACACTTGACAACCTCAAAGCATGGCTTGCCCCAATGATTGGTCTTGCATGCATCCCCCTTGTGGTTAGATGAAGGGGTAGTGATTGAGAAGAAAAAGCTTAAATTCTAGCCAGCTTTTGGTTTAGTTTTATCAACAACAACCTTATGTCATCCCAAAATGAGACTATCCTTTGGCACTCGAAGGAGGTAGTGGTAGGTTGTATTATTGACCATAGAAAATTGAACCTCGGTTCAATTATTACTTCGGAGATTCTCACTTACCTTTCCCAAGTCTCATTATAACATTATGTAGTAGAGTCGGTGTACCCTTTATCAACAAAACTGATGTTGAAATTACTCCATCGTTTTCTACAGACATTCAGTATATTAAGCCTGATATTTTGTGATTAGAAGAATAGGGCGAGAAAGAAGTCGGTGGACATTACGCCAGTTATAAATATTGAGACACTTGAGATTGGCACTTCATAGGTGGCACCTGAGACAAGTATACCTTCTTCCTCTACTCCGATCTTTTCTTTTCCTACACTAACCCCTTCATCAGCCCCTCAGCTAAAGCCAAAAGATTCCACAGCTCGACCCTCAATCATACAGGCTACTATCTACGGTATATCCTAGTTAGCCAGATTGATAGACACTACGGCTACACAAGTTGGGTCCTCTCTACCTACATTGATTGAGAGGGTGATAGCTACTACTTTGGTCCCACTACTTGATAAGGGAATAAGGTAGAAGGAGATGATAGAGGCACATAACGTGAGGTTGTATAGGTTGTCTATAAATGTAGAAGATTAGGGGTGAAGATTATTGCTTTGTTTGATAGGGTAGTTGCTTTAGAGGCTAAGGGTGGTGTGAGTGCTGACACGATGACCGTGAAGGCTAATATTGTTGAGTTGAAAAAGGAGGCAGATGCATTAAAATCTACTGATGTCACATCACTTTAGGGAGTGGTGGACATACCCCCCGAGGCCACTACAGATATTGTTCCGGTAAGGGGACTAAAAACGATTATGTGTCATATTCTCTAGAGACAGATGAGGAAGCCTTAGGAGTTGATATTATCCCATCGGACATGGAGAGTTGATGGTGATGGAGGAAATTATTATAGTTGTCGTCACTAGAGTGTCACTTTGGGATAGGTTCATGATCGAGATGGGTGGATCATCCGGTGCAGCTAAGCCAGAGCATGTGATGCCCAAGATGGAGTTGGCCACTACTCTAGAACCCACTTCAGAGCCTACACCTTAGGAACCAGGCACAGATGCCCTTGTTACCTCTTCTTCATCCCTACCACCACCATATTTCAGAGTGATCAAAGGGATTCTTTATCTTATTGCCTTTTGAGCTTTATTGATATTATTCTTAGATATTGAGGACAATGTTTTTTTTTAGGAGGGGTAAGCATTTAGAATCCCATTGTTTGATGATGTTATTTTAATTAGTTATGTTATGGTTGATTAAGACAATGAGTTATGGTTATTTTTAAGTTTTTGTTGATGTGTAATTAAGACAATCTTTTACTTTGTGCTTATAAATATTTTATTCACTTGTAACAGTTAGTAACTTTTTTTATTTTATTTTCATGGATGTCTTTTGGATGATGTGTACTGAATATATCTTGTATTATTGGAAAATTACCTGAGCATATATGAAAAGCCATTTCAAAAGTGTTTTGTCATATCTCAAAGTCCTTAGCAATCTGAGTATTGATCGCCAATATCTTTGATTCGGATAGTTCATGGATGAGGAGTATGTATTGACTCACCAATTAGTTCATCTCATGTGAAGATGATCAATGCATGGATTAGAAGTATCTTGAGTTGACTATATGAGTGTCGATCTTGGATATTTAATAATTAATAAATTATGGTTATGTGTTGTCTCACCATTATTTGAATTCAAAAGTCATGTTTCCATAGGAGGTGAGGTAATTGTTGAAAGGCATGCTTGTTGATAGCTAGAAATTTCCTGGTTTTCTTGAAGTCTTATCTTTGTTGAATTAAGATTTGGAAGATGACCTTAGGCCTTCTTTGGTTTCTCTAGACTCAACTTTGACCAAATAGTCTCCATTGACATTAATCATATTCTTATTGAACCCCGTTGAGCATTAAGCCTTTTTCTTGGAAGCCTTGTTACCCTTGACCTTTGATTGGAAAGATACTCCCTTGTGTTAAACAACATTCCCTCATTGAGCTTAAATTAGTGAAAGTGTGGCCAAAGACCAAAGTTGGTGGTGCTAGTAAGAGAGGGGTGTCTACCATTCGAAAGTTGGGGAAAGAAACAAGAAAGAAGTGGAGGAGTCCATGCATGATGAAA
Source organism: Solanum aculeatissimum (assembly GCA_038996855.1). Taxonomy (NCBI): domain Eukaryota; kingdom Viridiplantae; phylum Streptophyta; class Magnoliopsida; order Solanales; family Solanaceae; genus Solanum; species Solanum aculeatissimum. Next base: position 15,138 of record JBCEWC010000611.1, on the reverse strand, counting down.
AAGAAAAGGAAGAAAAATGTGTGAACAAGAAGAAAGAAAAGAATTTGCTTGAAAATAGGACCCTCTGAAATTTTTGAAAAATAGTTACATGGGGGACACCTATGATTGGGATCCAATGCAAAATGATGTCATTAGCAAAAGAAAGTGAATGAGAATTAAAAGAGTCATGGGACTTGTGTATAAAGTTCAAGGAGGGATTAGTCATATATGCCTAAATGCTATCCTAACTATCTTTTAGCCTACATTACAACCCTAGCAAAGTCCTTTGAGATTCTAGTTTTGATGAAATTAAGTGAACATTGATTGAGAATAAAGGAAAACCTATGGGTAAAAACTTGCATATTATTTCTGACTTGGGAGTGTAAGTGTTGTTAGATCCTAGAAGTTAGTGTGATGAATTTGTGCGTGTAAGAATATTCTTTGATGTAAGAGCACGTGGTAATATTTTTGGGCATTGATTAGCAACAACATTGATAATTGTGAGTGTAGCTTTGTCTTGAGAGCTCCTTAGTCACCTTTTGAGGCTTCAAAATCGCCTAAGTGATTTGTGGAAGCTTTGAGGATTGAAGACAAAGGGAATTGTATGAGCTGCTCTTTATAGCCCTGGATTGATTAATATTTGCTTTGCTTGAGGGCAAGCAAAAGTTCAAGTTGGAGGGGGGTGTTGATGAGTCCACATATTGGACTCATATAGAGCTGAAATTGCATAAAAATATTGTCGTCAATGAATTCTTTTGCCTCATATATTAATCATCTTGTGTGTTTAACACTAGAAATGAGAAAGAAAATGCATGAAAGGACAAAACTTAGCAACACAGAACAAAAAGAGCAAAATAACTGAAAAGGTGGTAGAAGTCGACAGTCTCCAAAAGATTTGGTGGATTGCCTAATGGTGACAAGACTGCCTAAAGTTGCAATGTCCAACACCAGATGTTCTTTAAAGAAAGGCGGAGATGGTGCAATATCGGTGGATCGTCGAACAGGTTCGGCGATGCAACTGTGCATTGCCTAATGTTATAAAGTCTAAGGCCTTCAACAAATGTCTAAAAAGGTGATCAAGTATACATTCAGTGGATAGTCGATGTGTTTGATGATGACCGAACTTGATCACTAAATGTTGACTCATGCACACCTTGGGGTAATTGTTTCTGAAGTATAAATGAAAATTGGAAAGGATTTTTGGTACACAATTGAACAGAGGGATATTTAGAGAGTATGTTGAACATATTTTCTAGAGAGAGAGAGAAGTACATTGGAGAGTTTTTATTTGAAGAAGAGGGTTTGAACATAGATTTTAGAGGAAGATTGAAGAAGAAGAAGAATTTATTCCTATTTTCCTATAAAATTTGACACCCATTGCCATGGAGAATGATTTTGGTAATTCAATTTATCTTTTAGTTATGAAAGGCTAAAACCCTTTATGTTAGGGGTGTGTAATTAACTTAGGTTTTTGAATTCATGATGTGGTCTTAATTATTTTGAATGCTTTACTTTTAATTGATGTGAGTTTAGATTCATTACCATGTTTACTTGAAGCTTTGAGGTTGCAAGCTCAAGGTTTATCTTTAGATCTTTAATTATTTCAAGTGCCCTTGAATGATTGAAGTAGGTAATGAATGTGATAGTCATGTTATTGTGGGTTTGGTTGAATACTTATAAGGGCTTGATTATTTAAGGTTTTAAAGGGTTTGCTAATCAATTGCATAGGTCCTAAAGAGTTCTAGTGTGATTTGGTATATGAGACCTCATGGGGTTCATATGGAACACTGCTTTCGTCCAATAGGAGATCGTAGTTACTAGTAATCTATCATACTCATGTTCAATTAAAGCATTCATTCAATTTGTAAGACCCAAATGTTGATTTCTTGACCTAAGTGAACACATCTTTACATACCTTCTCTCTAGTTGTGTTAAAATCCATTCACACAATCTCTTGTTATTGACATGTTAGTTTTAATCATTTTTATTAACCCTACAAACTACTAGGACAATATTATACTTCAAACTTTGAATCAAACTATTCCTTATGGATTCGACCCTGACACTTAGTTGGGTAATTATGCTGATGATGAATGTCATACTTCTTATTAGTTTTGGGGTATGATTAAAGTGTTATCACCTACCATTATTTGTTGGTTGGCAAGCTATTCCGTAACCCAGAACTGTAAGTAATGGGTATTAGGGGAAAACTAATAGAGTCTAATAAAAAATAGGCAATACACAAGAATAAAGAAAGGATCTAAACTAAAGATACATATACAATAAGTCCCTCCTAGAACCTGGAAGTTACTAGTACAGAGCTACTATACACAAAATAAAGGGTATAAGTCCCAAAAATGGAGTAAACGTATATATAGAAGATCTGGCTAGTCTCAGAAAGTGAAAAAATGGGCCACTAAGCTTAAGGAGATAAAATTATCCAAAAATGTTGAATGCTCACCATGGTCCTCGGTGTGGGCTACTACAAGCTCTATCAATCAGCGTTGGTGACTGGTGTTCAGACCTATATCTCAAAAATAGATGTAGAGAGTAATATAAGTACAAGGGCAATAGGTACTCAGTAGGTATAATAGGATGATAGAGCATAAAAGGTAAAAACAATATGAAAATGAGGAATACACCTAAAATAGAGTTAATAAGTTAACGAGAATAAAGGAAACTAACAACCACAAAAATAAGACAAGGCTAAAAAAAGAGTTATGCTAACTATACTCAACCAGGCCTGCATAAGCTCGAGCAGGACATTGGAGAACTAGAAATGCAAGGATTCAAGAAGTAATGGTTTCGTAACAGGCTGCATGTTAAAAAGCTTGGAAAATGGAAAAGTTGTGAAAATTTTGAGACGTATTGATTTTTACGAGCCAATCTATGGCTCGTGAGTTGGACCATGGGTCGTAGAAAGGTCTCGTAGTTGGAGTCCAGAACTTGGTGAAAACTTTGGTCACTGGAATGCACTCTACGAGGAATAGTATGGGTCGTACTTCTTTATACGACTCGTAAACTAGGCTATGAAAGAGACCTTGAGAAAGGAAAATTCTCTAAGACTGGAGAGTTCTATGGTCCATAAATGAAACTACAGATCGCACATAGGTTTCATGGCAACTGAAATTTCTAGTAGCTTGATTTTTGGGACCATGCCTATTATGAACCAAAGCACAACCCATGGAATAGATTACGAGCACTGAACATGGTTTCGTAGATGGGTCTGGTAGATTTTAAGTGAAGAGCTTTTTGGTCATTTCCAATCCATTCAACTCCTAAACTATATCATATTTTACCCTTCTAACTAACTTAACTAATCTAATTCCTATAAAACCTATTCCTATCTTATTCTAATGCATTCACTCTCATAACCTTCTCAAAAGTTCTGAAAAATTCTCTCTATTGAAGCTAAGGTTTGAAGGTTTGGTTAAGGATTTTCTAGAATTTTCCTCTTTAAATTTAGGAATTCTAACTTGATATGTAGGACTTCATTCATTGACTAGATTCATCCATGAAGTCCAACTCAATTCTCCCTTTTTTCAAAGTTCGAGTATAGATTTCTATAAATTTTTATGATGACATTCCAAATGGTTGGATTACGATTACTACATGATTATTATACGTATTTATGCATGATTTATGTAGGATTACATGATTTCTAAGTGAATTAAAGTGATTTCAAGTATATGATGATTAGGGCTTATTGAATTTATGTGGGTTCCTTTACAAATGGTTCAAATCAATTCCAATTGCATGATTTCTATCTAATTACATAATTTTATCTCAATTGTTCATGAACCCACATATAGCTCTTATTTCCTATGACAAAGCTATGATTTTCATGAACTATGATTCTAAGTAGGAAAAGTATGTTTTATTGATGATGATGATGATGTTATGATGATGATGATATGATAGTGAGGGTGACTTAAGACCTTAAATATTGATGAAATGATGATAAGATGGGGAGTATACCCACACTATTTGAAAAGTTATGTAGATGGACTATTCCTATGATATAAGATGTTTTCATTAAGCTATGATGACTATTTTATAAGATATGAAAGTATAATTTTGATAAAGTATGAATTATGTTGAAAGATATGTATATACGTGATTATGTATTGTGTGGGATTTGACTTAGCACCGAATAAGCTTGTGTGAGGGGGACTATCGCCAAGGGTCCTTATGTAAATGCTCAAGTCTCATAACTACATGCCACCATACGTTTATGATAATGTGACTATACAACTAGCTAATAGATCCATGTAACTTTATGTTCAAGTGATACTCACCGTGCTAGGATAGAGCCTAACGGGTGGAGGCTTTATTTACATGTGATTCCTACCATGCTAGGATAAAGCCTATGGGGTAAGGGTCGAGTCTACCTTGACAAAGTAGACTCTTCTTTTTCTTAGTGTAAAAGGAATATCGGGATCCTATATAATAGACCATATGGTCTTATTGCTAGTTATGTTTTTATTCCCACATATGTATGCTAATATTATGAAAAGTTTTGATGATGTTTTTATTCATGATTTCAAACATGCATTGCTTGTACATATTATGCCCTTATTCTATTGTTATGATTATACATATCGATATTATATTATTATGTTCCTTGAGGCATGGCATACCTACATACTTGGTATATTCTACGTACTAACACATACTTTTTTCCCTATATGATCTAACCATGCAGAGACAAACGATGAGACTATTCCTCTATTTTGTGTGGCTAGATTCAAATTTCAGTAATTAAAGATTGTTGGTCGTTTCTTATGCTTCGAGAACAAGCCCTTTTCTTATGTTATTTTTCTTATGTTAAGACTTTATGATTTTTCCGTTGATATTACATCTTCAGGGTGAGCTAGTGATCTATGTTTAAATCTCGTCAAGATCTTTATGTAGAGGTAAATATTGGACCATAGTTGATGTAATTCCCCCAAGGGAAACATTTGACTCTTATGTTGTTATGTTCCACTTGTTTACTCTCTCATGTTTTGCTTACTTTACCTTATATATGTTTATGATATGATCAAGAGGCTTGTATATGGAGACTTCACATGTCATGGAAAGGTCCTAGGTTTGGGTAATGACAAACTTGATATCAGAGCACAAGGTTTGAAAATATCCTAGGGAGTCCAACATGTTGCATCTAGTAGAGTATTATTCATAGGTATGAAGTGTTCCAAATCCATGAGCGAGAGGCTATGAGACATTTAGGAAATCTTCTCTTTTTTTGTGATTTATGTCATGTCTTCAAGACTCTCATTCCCTAATGATTGTCCTTTGATATTTGTAGAAAAATGCCTCTATGATGTGCTCCATTACCTAAGGGAGTTGATTCTAATAAGGACCAAGTTCCTCCATCACCTCAGGTTCCTTTAAGGTTGTTATTACTGTGTTGGCTCAAGTTATTTATTCTCTTAAGACTTCTACTTCGGCTTCTAGGATAAGATATTTTGCTAGAATGAATCCCCTGAAGTTCCATGGTTCCAAGATAGATGAGGATCCACAAGAGTTCATTAATAAGGTCTATAAGGTGGTGGAGATTATGGGGGTATCTTCCGAGGAGAAGGCCAAATTGGCAGTTTATCAACTTAAGGGAGTTGCTCAACTTTGATTCTTACAATGGAATTCTGAAAGGGTTGAAGAATATTTTATTGATTGGAAGTTGCTTAAGGCTGCTTTCCTTTATCATTTTTCTCATTTGAACTAAGGGAAGCTCAAGAAATGGAGTTCATGAATTTGAGGGAAGGTGGCATGAGTGTGACAGAGTATGCCCTCAAGTTCACAAAATTATCCAAGTATACTCTTTGTTTGGTTAAAGACTCTAGGGCTTGTATGAACAATTTGACCTTGAGTGTGTCCGACTTGGTAAATATAGAATGTAAATCCACAATGCTCATTAAGGAGATGGATATTTCTCGGCTCATGACATATGTCAAGCAAGTGGAGAGTAAAAAACTTTAAAACATGAGAAAGAGGGAAACAAAAAGAGCTCATTTTGATGGTGGATTTTCCCATGCTAAGTCTGGTGGTGATCTTTTCCAATAAGGCCAATGGGTCATTCAAAGGTGCTCCACAAAGGTTTGACAAAGATAGCGTGCTCATCCCTAAGGCTCAAGGTGATGAGGTAAAGGGTGGTAGTGTTATCCCTTTGGGGTGTCCTAAGTGTGGGCGAAACCATGTTGGTGAATGCTTGAGAGGTTTTGGTGCATGCTTTGGTTGTGGAAAGATGGGGCACAAACTTTTTGAGTGTCCTAATGTTGCTAACAAAGGGGAAAGAAGGGTGTCCAAAAGGCCAAATATTTTAAATAGGGAAAGTCCAACATGGTGTCCAAGCTCAAGGAGGTGGTCCACATAATAACTGATTCTATATTTTACACGCTAGGCAAGAGGTTGAGGAGTTTCTCGATATGGTTATGGGTGTGTTAAGAGTCTTTGATCATGATGTGTATGCTTTGTTTAAACCGGTGCTAGTATGTCTTTTGTTTCTCCTTAACTTTCCATGAAGTTTGATATGTCCACTGAAGTCTTGTTAGAACCTTATTCGGTCTCTACTCTAATTGGTAAGTCAATCCTAACCAAGAAAGTCTATAGAAATTGCCCTATGTTGGTCTTGCATAAAGTCTTTCCATGTGATCTCCTTGAACTTGATATGAATAATTTTGATGTTATTTTTTGGTATGGATTGGTTGCATGCATCTTATGCTTCTATTGATTTTAGAACCCATAGGGTCACGTTCTAAGTTTCTAGTGAGTCTATCCTTGAGTAAAAGGGGAAAAATTCGGTGTTCAAAGGTAAGTTTGTCTCTTATGTAAATGCTATGGAAATAATTTCCAAAGGGTGTAAATATCATGTTTTTCGTGTCATAGATGTTGAGTCTAATGTTCCTACTCTTGATTTAGTTCCTATAGTTAATGTGTTTTCTATGACTTTCCAGATGACTTGCTCGGTATTCCTCCTAAAAGGGAAATAGACTTTGGCATTGATCTTTGACCTAACACCCAACCTATTTTTATACCTCCGTATTGAATAGCCCTGATGGAGTTGAAATAATTGAAAGAACAATTATGGGACTTTCTTGATAAAGGGTTTATAAAGCCTAGTGTGTTGCCATGGAGGGCTCCCATATTATTTGTAAGGAAGAAAGATGTTTCAGTTTGGATGTGTGTGGATTATCGATAGATGAATAAGGTGAATATTAAAAATAAGTATCCACTTCTGAGGATTGACAACCTATTTGGCCGACTACAAGGTGCAAGCTATTTTTCCAAGATTGATCTTCGGTCTAGATATGACCAACTGAGGCTGAAGAAGGATGACATTCAAAAGATGGCATTTATAACTCGGTATGGTCATTTTGAATTCTTGGTTATGTCCTTTGGATTAACAAATGCCCCTTCCACTTTCATGGATTTGATTAATAGGATCTTCAAACCTTATTTAGATATGTATGTGGTTATGTTCATAGATGATGTATTGGTTCATTCATGGAACGTAAAGGAGCATGAGGATCATTTGAGGATTATGTTGCAAACATTCAGAGATAGGTAACTCTTTTTCAAGTTTAGAAAGTATGAGTTTTGGCTAAGGGAGGTGGCCTTTCTTGGCCACATTATTTTGGGTGAGTTGATCCAAAGAAGATGGAGGAGGTGAAGAACTGGCCTAGACCATTCACTCTATCTGATATTCAGAGCTTTGGGTTTGGCCAAATATTATAAAAGATTTTCTGAGGGGTTTTCTTTCATTTCCTCTCATTTGACTAAGTTTACCCAAAAGAAGGCAAAATTTCAATGGTCTGATGAATGTGAGAAAACTTTCCAAATATTGAAAGACCATCTTACTTTGGATCCTATTTTGACATTGCCCAAAGGTCTGAATGGTTTTGTTGTTTATTTTGATGCTTCACATATAGGCTTGGGTTGTGTGTTGATGTAATATGGAAAAGTCATTGCCTATGCCTCCAGGAAATTAAAGGTACATGAAGGGAACTATTTGACTCATGATCTTGAGTTATTAGTTATTGTATTTGCATTGAAGATTTGACAACATTATCTCTATGGGGTGCATGTTGATATATTCACCGACCACAAGAGTTTGCAATATGTGTTTAGCCAAAAGGATTTGAACCTCAGGCAAAGGAGGTGGTTGGAGCTTCTAAAGGATTACAACATGAATGTGATGTATCACCCTGGCAAGACTAATGTTGTGGATGATGCATTGAGTAGGATGTCTATGGGCAGTGTTGCATATGTTTAGAAGGGAAACAAAGAGTTAGTTAAAGAAGTGCAACATTTGACTTGTTTGGATGTAAGGTTGAATAGCTTGAAAAATGGTGGTGTATTAGTGAAAAACAGGGAGAAATCATCTTTGATAACGGAAGTTAAACAAAAATAAGACATGGATCCTACTTTGATTGAATTGAAAAAGTTGGTGGTTGATAAGAAGGTTGAGGTCTTCTCACAAGGGGGAGATGGAGTGTTTCGTTACCAAGGGTGGTTGTGTGTCCCTAATGTAGATAGCCTAAGGGAAAGAATACTTAATGAGGATCATAACTATAAGTGTTCTATTCATTGGGGTTACACCAAAATATATAGAGATTTCAGAGAGGTGTATTGGTGGAATAACATGATGAGAGATATAGCAAAGTATGTAAGAGGGTGTACAAATTGCCTACAAGTGAAGGTGGAACACAAAAGACTAGGTGATTTGGCCCAAGACATTTAGATACTTACTTGGAAATGGGAGGAAGTGAATATGGACTTCATTATGAGTTTGTCAAAGACTAGAAAGAAATTTGACTCAATATGGTTGGTTGTTGATAGAATGACGAAAATAACCCACTTTTTGCCAGTAAAGACCTCCTATGGTGCTGAAGATTATACTAAGGTCTACATTGAAAATTCTTTATGGTTTCATGAGGTACCTTTGTCCATAATATCGAATCATGGTGCTCAATTTTCTTCATATTTTAAGAGGTCTTTCTAAAATGGCCTTGGTACAAAAGTGAAGTTAAGCACTACATTTCATTCTCAAACGAATGGACAAGCCAAAAGAGCAATCCAAATGTCAGAAGATATGTTGAGGACATGTGTGTTTGATTGCAAAGGTGGTTAGGATGATCACTTATCTCTTGTTGAATTTGATTATAACAATAGTTTTCTCTCGACTATTGAGATGACACCATTTAGAGATTTATATGGTAAATGGTGTAGGTCTCTGGTGGGATGGTTTGAAGTTGGAGAGATGTCCTTGATTGGACCAGATTTAGTACTTGATGCTATGGAGAAAGTGAAGGTTATAAGGGAAAGGTTGAAGGCTTCCCAAAGTTGTCAAAAGTCATATGTCGATGTTAGAAGAAGAGACCTTGAGTTTGATGAAGGAGATTGGGTGTATTTGAAGGCTTCATCTATGAAAAGAGTAATGTGTTTTTGCAAAAAGGAAAAATTAAGTCCTAGACATATGGGATCTTATGAGATTTGTAAAAGTATTGGGAAGGTGGCTTATGAGCTAGATTTGCCTATGGAGTTAGTTATGATTCATCCAGTGTTTCATGTGTCAATGTGAGCATGGATGATCCTAATTTTATTGTTCCATTGAAGGATGTGATTATTAAGGAGGATTTGACTTATCAAGAAGTACCAGTATAGATTTTGTACCGACAAGTAAAGAGATTGACAAATAAGGAGGTTGCATCCATTAAAGTGTTATGGAGAAACCAACAAGTTGAGAGTGCTACTTATGAAGTGGAGGTGGAAATGATGAAATGATATCCTTACCTCTTTCCTTCTATTCAAGCCTAAGGTACTTTTATGATCTATTCTTCCAAATTCTCATGAATACATTTTTTCTTGTCATATTGCATGCATGTATGATCATGAGACTATTTTTGAATGATATTTGATGCATAAGTTTGATTATTTTATGAAAATGATGTTTATGTTGCATTTTTGCATTCATGATGGGTTGATGGCTATGTTGCTACTCCACTCAAGATTGCTTTTATCTTATTCGAGGACGAATGATCCTAGGGGGGAGATATTGTAACACCCTTCATGTTGACAAGTTTGGAAAATATAGAAGTTATAAAAATTTTGAGACTGATTGGTTTTTATGATCTAATATACTGATATCGCTTAACTCTACATCACTAACAGATGTAGGGGCAATCATCATCAGCATATTAACTCAACTTTTGAGGTCGAAGTTGAATCCCACATGGAATAATCTGTCGACGATTAAGTAGTGCAAGGACCTATGGCTACTAGATTTCGATTCAGCAAGTGAGTACCAAGCAAGTTCAAACTAATTGGGGGGATACTAAGCTATCAACTACTCATAATAAGAAAGGGAAAACAGGGCAAGGATTGATCAACCAAGGGAGCAAGGATAGGGGATATGGAAATCAATCAAAATCCACTCGATCCATCACAGTTAACATCAAATAGACTCCATGGGTAGGCTAGGTTTCTTGTAATCACCCCTTGGCTAGGATGAGGGTAATGTTTTACAAAAGCCTATTATAGCCTCTACGTGCTACTCACTCAAACACGCTAATGTTTGAGCAATTGATAGCAAAATCACCTAAAGACTTAGTAATTGAGTCCGACTAAGGCACTCAACACATGAATCCATGAATATCATACAAACCTTGTACTTCAACTACAATTCTCATGCAATAATCAAAGATCTAACCTAGATTTATGTTTGCAACCTTAAATCATAAGCTAAACATGAAGGCATGCATGAACCCAAACATAAATTGAATTCAACCAACAATAGTTAGGAAGAACCTACTTGATTTTGTAAGTAAATCATCAACTAAGCATGAAATGAAGAGACTAAATCAATACCCATAAGCAATTCAATATCCAATACTCAATTAAATCTAGAAATTAATACATTCAAGAATAAGGAGAGAAAGAGTGAGTGAGAGATTTTATAATAGAAGCCAACACTCTTTAATACACTCAAGAATTTGTGAAAAACTTTCTCTAAATCCTCTCCCTAAACTAAAATCTACATAAGGATGTATTCTTTCTTCAAATTAGTATGAATAGTGATTTTCATATTGCTTCTATGAAGAATAAGGGTTGGGAGTGCAAGTATATGTGATTTGGGGTTAAAATGGCACTTTTATGATTCTGCTCTAATGTTGGTCATCGAAGTACTCCGCGTTTGTGGAGCTTTGACAGTGTTCGTGGAGGCCAACCTAAGTTTGCAAATCTACTATCGTGGATGTTGGTTGCCTTTTGCTCTACATACTCGCTAGTGCTATGCGCATTCGCGCCCCTTTGTGCTCCACTGCTCCGCGATCGCGGACCTGAAGGTTGTGTTCGCAGAGTGTAAATGTTGCCAGGTACCATGTTATGTATTTTTAGATCCTTTTGGCTTCTAATCAGTTCTATCTTCAATTCTTTCTAGCAGAGCCAAATCTAAATCATATGTACCTAAAACATACACTATTCAAAGAATAATTAGCCTCAAATTGTGAATTGAACAACACAAAATCTTAAAAAAGAGTAAGAAATGAGTGTGAGTTATACACTCATCATATATGACTCATGGATTGGACCATAAATCGTAGAAAGATCTTATGGTTGAAGTCCAGAAGTTGGTGAAAAATTTTGGTCACTAGAATTCACTCCACGAGGAAAAGTAAGGGTCATATTTCTTTATACAGTCCGTAAACTAGGTCATGAAAGGGACCCTGAGAATGTAAATTTTTCTATGTCTTAGAGAGTTCTACGGAAGGGCTCTACCATCCATAAATAAAACTATGGACCATACCTAGGTTTTATGGTTCTCAAATGCAATTTCAGCAGCTCAATATTCAGGAACGTGCCAAGTACGAACCAAAGCATGACCCGTGGAATGAATTACCAAGTGTGAACATGGTTTCATGGATGGGTCCGACAAATTATAAGAGAAGGGTTTTCTTATCAGATTCAATTCATTCAACTCCTAAATTATGTCATTTTTACCCTTCTAACTAACTTAACCGACCTAATTCCTGTAAAACCTATTCCTATCTTATTCTAATTCATTCAATCTTATAACCCTCTCCAAAGTTCTCAAAAACTTTCTCTCTAAGAATTCTCTCCATTGAAGTAACGATTTGAAGGTTTGGCTAAGGAACTTCCAAAATTTTATTCTTTAAATTTAGAAATTCTCACTTGAGGTATGTACGGCTTCATTCATGGACTAGATTCATTCATTTAGCCCAACTCAATTCTCCATTTTCCTCAAAGTTTGAGCATGTATTTCTATGAATTTTTATGATGGCATTTCAAGTGGTTGGATTATGATTACTATATGATTATTATACCTATTTATGCTTGATTTATGAAGGATTATATGATTTCTAAGTGAATTAAAGTGATTTTAAGTATATAATGATTAAGACTTGTTGAATTGATGTGGGTTCCTTTACTAGTGGTCCAAATTGATTTCAATTGCATAATTCCTACATGATTTTCATCTAATTACATGATTTTATGTCAATTATTCATGAACCTACACATAGCCTTAATTATTTGTGATAAAGCTATAATTTTTATGAACTATGATTTTAAGTGGGAAAAGTATGTTTTAATAACGACGGTGATGATGTTATGATGATGATGATGATGACATGATAATGAGGGTGACTTAAGATCCTAAATATTGATGAAATGATGATAAGGTTGTGAGTATACCCACACTATATGAAAAGTTATGTAGATGGACCATTCCTATGATATAAGATATTTTCATAAAGCTATAATAACTATTTTACAAGCTGTGAAAGTATGATTTTGATAAAGTATGAATTATGTTAAAAGATTTGTATATGTATGATCATGTATTTTGTGGGATTCGACTTAGACTGAATGAGCTTGTGTGAGGAGGACTATCCACGAGGGTCCTTATATGAATCCTCAAGTCTCAAAACTACGTGCCACTGTAGGTATATGGTAATGTTACTATAAGGCTAGCTAATGGATCCATATAGCTTTATGTTCATATGATACTCACTGTGCTAGGATATAGCCTAAAGGGTAAGGTCTTTATGTACATGTGATTCTCATTGTGTTAGGATAAAGCCTATAGGGTGAGGGTCGAGTCTACCTTGGCAAAGTAGACTCCTCTTTCTCTCGGTGTAAAGGGAATATCAGAATTCTATGTAATAGTTTGCATGGTCTCATTGTCGGTTATGGTCTTATTCCCACATATGTAAGCTAAGATTATGAAAGGTTTTATAATGCTTCTATTCATGATTTTAAACATGCATTGCTCATACATGTTGTGTCCTTATTCTATTGTTATGATTATGTTTATGATACTATGTTATGAGGTTCCTTGATGCATGGTATACCTACATACTTAGTAAATTCCACGTACAAATGCATACTTCTTTGCCTAGATGATCTAATCATGTTGGGACGAATGATGATAGTATTCCTTCATTTCGTGGCTAGATTTGTACTTAAGAAATTGAGGATTGTTGTTGAGTTCCCATGCTTTGAGAACAAGCCCCTTTCATATGCCATTTTTCTTATGTTGAGACTTTATGACTTTTCCATTGATATTACATTTTGAGGGTAAACTAGTGAGCTATGTGCTAGACCCCGCCAAGATCTTTATGTAGAGGCATGTATTGGACCATGATTGATGTAATTCCCATAAGGGAAACATTTGACTCTTTTGTTGTTATGCTCTGCTTGCTTACTCTCTCGTGGTTTGCTTACTTTAACTTATGCATGCTTATGATATGATCAAGAGGCTTGGCTGGGGTGACTTCAGAAGTCATTTTCACCTTGTCACGACTAGGCCATAGGTTTGGATTGTGATAAATTCTACCATACTGAAAACTGAAAAATCAATCTCAACACTGAACTATGAATATATGAGTGCATAAGACTATGTAGAAACTGGATACTGAGGCTAGAACTACTACTAACCATATGCTTGGCCGATAAATGACAGAGACCTAGGATGGGACTACTACTACTACTCGAATTCTCGTCAAATATATAAAAAGGGGATAAGGCTAGGACTACTGCAACCCGGATGCTCGCCATATATATATAATGAGGGTTGAGGCCGGGACTATCACTACTTCGATGCTCATCTAGTATAACTGGAGGTTCCTAGATTCCTTCTCTTCCATGCATACGTTAAAAGTTACCCAAGATTATCTTCTACAACAAATGGGAACCGGTACGACCATCCAAATATCAAAAAAAAGTTAGAAACAACATAAAAAGAGACCTAACTCTACCAACATACCCAAAAACAATCGGATGCAGGGAAATATGGATAATAGTGCAATACTAGGGCAAGTTGCTGCCTAACTAAGGTTCAACTATCAAATACTAGTCTACTATGTCATTCTACAGGGATCTAGGCTAGGTGAATGACGTCGGGGCGTCTAAAACAAGTTTCTAATATCCTAAGATAAGGCCAGCTTAGTTCATAAAATAGAAAACCAATACAAATAATAGAGGTATTAAGTAACTACAAGAATCACATGCATGCAAATACCTCAAATAGTAATTTGGTATAGCGTCTTATATTTTTTAACTATGGCATCAAATTGGTTTTTTTTATGACAGGCAAATATGTTGATTTTAGATAGAGGAAATGATGTATGGTTTTTAGTCCACAAGGAGCAAAAAATGTAATTGTAGGTGATTTCAACTTGATGAGATGCTTTATGGGCATGCAATGATTGTTCTTGTATATAGGAGAGTACTCGAAAAAAATTATTGTTCTCCATATTATAGAAATAAAAACTACCAGGATGTATATGCAATTAAGTTGATCTTCTCAGATGTGAGAATATATGAGATATACCAAGTTATGTGTGGGAGCCTAAATTGTTCCCCCTTGATTTAAAAAGATAAGTTGAGAGATCACCAACTATATGGTGAAAGGGGTTCATTGATGTTAAATTTAAGTGGTGTAAAATTGCGTGCATCACATGTCATCGGGAGGGCTATAATAGGAAGACATGTTCAAACTATTTCATACCATTTTTTGGGGGGTAAGTAGTGGTAGTAGAAAGTAAGTTTAAATATATATTTTTTAAGTATGGTAGAGTATTTTTAGAAAGTAAGTGGGGTAGTAGTGAATTATTTATAATATTATTTTTTATTATCAAT